>WNWK01046316.1:0-14364 GCA_009830355.1 Cherax destructor | reverse complement strand
TACATGCTCCCCAAAAGAAAAATTTATCCCATATAAAGAAATTAGACGAATAGAAATGACCCAAAATGGATGAATAATAGCTCAAAATTTTTGGGGCAGAAGAAAGGAATTTATAGGGTATCAAAGAGGTGAGGGTATTTAGAATCAGTATAAATTAAGAGGAGAAAAAAGGAAAGAAAGCAAGCGACTAAAATTAAAGTTGTAGGATTCGAAACTCCCCCAAAAAGTTTTCCGGGTTTATAGAAAAATTTAGAGATAAGAACCCTTTAAAATAATTATGGGATCTAAATGACAAAGAGAATGAAAGGGCCTTCTTTTTAATAATTTTTTTCCCGGTTTTTTCACTAGAAGACACAAAATATCCCAAGAATTAGGTTTTTAGTGACCTGAAGATAAATTATGTAGAAATCAGCACTAGCGAAATATTTATCAAACAGATAGACCGTTTGAAGAAAAAATAAAATCGCCAGGCCCTGATGAGTTTTTTTAAAGGGGTTTCTTAAGGAATGAAAAATTGAACTTTGAAACCCAACTAACTTTTTAAACCCCACTTTCAAACAGGTGTGTCGGGTACAAGAGGCAAAGTAATTCTATTTTAAAGAGGGGCAAGTCTTCCCACAAACACCCCCTAAGTCTAACTTCAATTGTAGCAAATTAGAGTCGATTATAGTGATTATAGCCAGCAATTGACCCCAAATTGCCCTGGACAGCCATTCACCCCAACCTCTCCTTGGAAAAATACCACATGATTGGGGTTCACCCTTCTTCCTAATTATGCTATTGCGACCATACCTGTGGTCCTCACCCTACGTTCAACATCGTTGCCTCCCACTGAGAAAAAAAGGATTACTCCCATTACTCTCATGATGGAAATAAAGGGTATAAAAACTGAAAAGGGAAAAAATAAACACATAAGAGAAATGAGTCACAGACAGATCCCCGGGAAAATGAGCAACATAGAATATATATAGGGTACAGCGTGAGAATGCTGTCAGATGGAGAAAGCTGGAGTTTTAAAAGTAGTGTGAAACATAGTGATTTAAAGGACCTGCAGGTCCTTTCTTGGCAGGGATGTTGAAGAAGTTTCTGGCAATAGGTTCAGCATGTTGTAGAACCCGTTTTTCTTTTAAAAGTTTTTGGGACATACAGATGAGTGATGATTTTTGGGATTTTTCGGTATTGGTGTTGTCTTTTTCCTATGAGTCTTGCGTTTCGAAGTGATTAAAGGGTTTGGGAAATTTTGTGCGGGAAAACGGGCATTTCTTGAGTCGCCGATCTGCCGGTACGGTTTCTGAAAGGGTTTTTTTTGGGCTGGATTTTTCGCCAACGAATTTGCTGAGCCATTAAAAGGGGATTGTGTATACCTGCCGTGGATCTGACCCACATTCTCCACCGCCCTCCTATATATATCTCTAGTTGCCATTTTCCAGGTAGATCTGTCTGTGACTGAAAAAGCCACTGCGTGGGCGAAAGTTGTAAATAAAGGATCACATTATACTGCTTTGTGTTTATTTTTCCATTACCCCCATGATGTCGTCCAGACGGCACTACCCCCCACCCCGCCCCAGAAAGAAAACCCCTCTGCTCCCTATCCTGCCAAAGGCCCTATCCAGACCTTTTTGACATTTTTAAAAGAAAATTTTTTTACCCCCCTTTGGGTGTTCTGTGTTCCCAGACACCACTTTCATCAGGTAACATGGAGAATGGGTTCGATGTTTCCAACAGTTTCCCTTTTTCTTCGTTGTTTCCCACTTCTCCACCCGACCTCTGATTTTTTAACTTTGTCCCATATTTTACCCCTGTCCAGGTTCCCTTTTTTGCTTGAGGATTCTCAAAAGGAGGATTATCAATCCTCTTGTTTTCCCAGTCATGCTGTATCCCAAGCTTAGCTCCTAGCTTCACGTGTAATAGCCAAAGAGGACACTTGTTTAGATTATTAAAATTTTTTAAATATCTAAACATATTTATTGAGTAAATTAAATTTCACTTGTTTTAATAAGGTTAGGTAGGTTTTTAAAGCCCTTGGACAAAAAATTTTAAATTTTAGATTAACATAAATGAAAAAAAAAATATCTTTAAATATAAGAGAAAATTTTAAAATGAGTTCTTACACTGACCAGTTTATTAATCGGCACGACATATATATAATATATATATATATATATATATATATATATATATATATATATATATATATATATATATATTGATATCAATATATATATATATATTTTTTTATATTTTCTTGATTATTGTTTTTTTATTATATATATATATATATATATATATATATATATATATATATATATATATATATATATATATATAAAAAGATCACAGTATTTAGAATCTGTTTCATCATTACTTGCCCGGAAAGTCTGGGAAATGTAAATGTTAGCGAAAAGTTCCAATTACTTCTGGAAAGTCGAATTGTTACGACCATGTTGAATGATCGTGTGTTTTTCTCTTGCAGTTTAACGTTAAGATAGTTCAGATGTGACATTATGTCTGCCAAAAATCCAACACCTCCATTTTCTTTGTCCCTTCAAAAAATCAGAAAATATCTTTGCTTTCTCACTGTTTTTGAGGAAATTTTGTACTCTTTCCTAATTGCCCAAAATCGCTCCAAACCCTTCCCCTTACTTCAACCATCTCATTGTTGTGCACAAGTAAATTGTCATAGCGAAGCATCGACCTCAGTTAGAAAGCTGAGCAGACGGTGTTGTAGTGCTGACGTTGGGCGGGAAGGAAGTTTACTAGCTCTTTACAATAGTCTCCATGAGGTCACTATACCATCTCCCAGACTGACACACACTACTGATTGCGGATAATGCTGTGATAAGTTATCATGTCGGGATATTCTCTCCTTTAATCTTGCGACTAGTCCCTCTCGACCAACCATGGCTGGAGTTCCATTCGTGGTCAGTGAAATAATGGATTTGGATCATTATTTCTAGTCTCTAACATGCTTTTCAAGGGTTCATATATAACCTCTCGTGATCTTCTTAAGGTCGATCACCAACAAGTCCTGGCAAAACTCCTTTTCCCGTTCTTATTCAGTGAAGACGTGTCTTGTGTACTTCAGGACTGAACCATCTTTTTACGCCTGTTATTAGCTAACCTGACATTGATGATGGTTTCCTCGACTTACGAGCAGCTATAACTCCAAATGAAGGCGGAATTAACGAAGCTAGAAGAGAGATTCAACGTTTGAAGGGGCGATTTCATCCCCGGAACAATGTCGCCGATGATCAGACCAACGAATGGATGCTAGTCGAATCGAAGGGATGAAGCTGAAGTTGAAGAAGGTCCAGGAGACTGCTGCGAAACCAGCAACTCTTTCTTCCCTTACATCAGACGAATGCGAAGACATCCCAGCGAAGACCATCTCTACAAAGACCGTCGAGAACGTCATGCACACCGCCAGCTAAGAACATTGTTTTAGTTGGGGATAGTCGATTAAGCTATGGATAGGGAATTTTTGTCTTAAGGATAGGAAGGAGGCAGAGGGTGTGTTATCCTGGGGCTGGGATGAAGATAGTTGTTAGCTGTCTGACGACATCATGAGAGGTAATGGGAGCAATCCCATATCTGTCTCAGTGCTGGAGGCAACGATGTTGGCAGACGAGGAGTGAGGAGCTGATTAGCAGTTATAGGTCAGCAATAGACAGAATTAGGAAGAAGGGAGGGAACCCTGTCATATGGTATTTTTGCCATGGAGAGGAGTTGGAAATGAATGGTTGTCCAGGGCAATGGTGTCAATTGCTGGCTGGACAAATACTGTAAGGAAAATGCAGTAACATTCATTGACAACTGGGACCTCTTTCTATGGCAGAAATGACATGTATGCCAGGGATGGGGTTCACTTATCTAGGTCTGGGGGTGGGGGCACTGGCAACTGCAGGAGGGACTGTTAGGGGCTTTTCAAACTAGAAAAAGTTAGTGGTATGGGTTATGGGGAAAACAGTGAAGTCCCAGTGAGAATGTTATAAATTCTAGGGAACTAGTAATAGGCAGAATAAGGATATTGGAAAGCCAGTGGCACTAGGTGACAAGGACAGTAATAGGTATAGGAAAAACAGAAATGAGCAGGAAGGGTAAAGAGAAAGGAGGGTCTTTGGCAAAGATATTACACCAATAGTCGTAGTGCTAGGAATAAGATAGACGAGTTGAGATTAGTTGCAAGTACAGGTACATTGATGTTTTTGCAATAACTGAAACATGGCTTAATATGAAAAATCGGGACATGCCTGCCGAATGTCACATTCAGGGTTTTAATTGTTCAAGCAGAGAAAGTATCGGGAAGGGGGTGGTGGCCTTGTCCGTGATCATTTAAATTGTTGCATAAAAACGGGTATAAAGTCTGAAATAACACATACAGAGTCTGTCTGATAGAATTTCAGAGGGGTGCGAAAATTGATTTTAGGCGTGATTTACCGTCCTCCAAACTTAGATAGGGAACAAGGAAGATTACTTGTATGAAATTGCTTACTGGACAAACACTGTAAGGATAATGCAGTCCCATTCATTGACAATCGGGACTACTTCTATGGCCGAAATGACATGTATGGGGTTCATCTATCCAGGCAGGTGTAGAATTTCTCTCCTAGCTCAGTTGAGGATGTTATGGGGCTTTTATGATTAGTTAGAGGTATGGGTTTAGAATGGTAAATAATGAGGGCCAAAATATTGATTCAGGCTTTGATATCATAAATCATAACAATAACAGTAATCGAGTGGGACACAGGGTACGATAGTAACAGAAATTGTGTAAAACAAAGCTGAAAAAGGTTCACAAGAAGATACATATCAATGTATTTTATACCAACTGGTTTCCATGCCAGAAATAAAATTAACGAATTACGTTTGGTAGCATGTGCTGGGAACTTGATGTCATTACACCGAAACATGGTATAATACCAAAAGTCGGGATATGATTGCTGAGTGTCATATTCAGGGTTTTTCTGTTGTTCCATGTAGATAGATATAATGGGAAAGGTGGAGTTGCATTGTATGTGTACGAGAAAATATAAATTGCTGCATAAAATCAGGCATAAAAATAGATGGATCATTAACAGAATCTGTTTGGGTAGAGTTTCTAGAAGGTCAAGAAAACTGATTCTAGGTGTAATATACCGACCTCCAGGCTTGGATCACGATAGAGGGAGACTTCTTTGGGACGAAATTGTTAGGCTTCTAGGCACAATAACGTAGTGTTAGTAGGGGATTTTAACTTAGTCAAATTCGATCTGGACTTCTTGACCGGTAATCTGAGTCCAGTGACTTATGGAAGTAGTTCAGGACTGTTTTCTGAAGCAGTGTGTGACGGAGCTTCACAGAGGTAATAATTCTGTTCGACCTAGTCTTGTCAATAAAAGAAACTCTTGTAAATAATCTGAGATCACTGAAGAGCTTGAGCTAGTGATCACAAATCCATTACTTCTTAATATTACATGGAGTACGAGAATAGGATAATACGGTAAAAAGTTCCTGATTCGCCCTGCCGATTATGTTGACTTAGGGAACACCTGTCTAATTCGACTGGGGTAATCTAGCTAACGATTACGATGGGATCTATGTGCTTTTGATTTTTTTCTTAATAATGCCAACTAGGAAAAACATTCAGAGAAAATTTAAATCAAATAATAATGATCCTAAATGATTAACAGGACAACATCATTAGGAGAAAAGGAATTTATAGGCGCATCAAAGGGAGGAGATGTTAACTTATTGACCAATTGTTCAGTTGAAAAGAGAAGTAAAAGGGATTAGAAAGGCTAAACGTGACTATGAGATTAAGGTTGCAAATGAATCAAAGACTAATCCAAAAGGGTTCTTTCAAGTGTACAGGACGAAGGTGAGGGAAAAGGTAGGACCTCTAAAAAATTGGGAATGGACAGCTGACGGATAACGAACTGGAAATGTGTTCTATTTAATGACTTTTTTGTCAGTCTTACACAAGAAGACGTAAATGAGATTCAGAATTAACAATTATTCAGTTCCTGAAGAATTCAATTTAAACCCAATATTACTGCCCGAGGGATATGGTTATCAAACAAAAGATAAACTGAACGAAGCCCTGAAAGTGACAAAAATAGTCATTAAATAGAGAACACATTTCCAGTTCGTTATCCGTCAGCTGTCCATTCCCAATTTTCAGAGGTCCTACCTTTCCTCACCTTCGTCCTGTACACTTGAAAGAACCCTTTGGATTAGTCTTTGATTCATTAGCAACCTTAATCTCATAGTCACGTTTAGCCTTTCTAATCCCCTTTTTACTTCTCTTTTCAACTGAACATATTGGTCAATAAGGTTAACATCTCCTCCTTTGATGCGCCTATAAATTCCTCTTTTCTCCCTAATAAATGTTTTAGCCTCCTGTTAATCCATTTGGGATCGTTATTATTTAATCCTAAATTCTCTCTGGGAATAAACATACTCTGTGCACGTTGTACATTATTAAGAAAAATCAAAACGCAGATCCCATCGTAATCGTTAGCTAGATTACCCCAGTCGAGATTAGACAGGTGTTCCTAAGTCCAATATAATCGGCAGAACGAAATCAGGAACTTTTACCGTATTATCCCTATTCTCACCCATGTAATATTAAAAGTAATTTGATTTGTGATCACTAGCTCCAAGCTCTTCAGTGATCTCCAGATTATTTACAAGAGTTTCTTTATTTGACAAGCATAGGTCGAGCAAATTATTACCTCTGGTAGGCTCCGTCACACACTGCTTCAGAAAACAGTCCTGAACATTCCATAAAGTCACTGGACTCCAGATTACCAGTCAAAGAAGTCCAGTCAATTTGACTAAAGTTAAATCCCCTACTACACTACGTTATTGTGCCTAGAAGCCCTAACAATTTCGTCCCAAAGAAGTCTCCCTCTATCGTGATCCAAGCCTGGAGGTCGGTATATTAGCACCTAGAATCAGTTTTCTTGACCTTCTAGAAACTCTACCCAAACAGATTCTGTTAATGATCCATCTATTTTTATGCCTGATTTTATGCAGCAATTTATATTTTCTCGTACATACAATGCACCCACCCTTTCCCATTATATCTATCTACATGGAACAACTTAAACCCTGAATATGACACTCAGCAATCATATCCCGACTTTTGGTATTATACCATGTTTCAGTTATTGTGAATGACATCAAAGTTCCCAGCACATGCTACCAAACGTAATTCGTTAATTTTATTTCTGGCGCTTCGACAGTTAGTATAAAATACATTGATATGTATCTTCTTGTGAACCTTTTTCAGCTTTTTTGTTTTACACAATTTCGTTACTATCATTACCCTGTGTCACTCGATTACTGTTTTTGTTATGATTTATGATATCAAAACCCGAATCAATATTTTGGCCCCAATTTTCCATTTCCCAAACCCATACCCTAACTAACTTAGTTTAAAGCCCTTTAAAAACATCCTCAACTGAGCTAGAGAAATTCTTCACCTGCTGGATAAGTGAACCCCATCCCTGGCATACATGTCATTTCCCCTTAAAAAGTGGGCCCAGTTGTCAATGAATGGGACTGCATTATCCTTTTCAGTGTTTTTTCCAGCCAGCAATTTCCTCCCAAAGTAATCTTCCTTGTTCCCTATCTAAGTTTGGGGGGACAAAAACACGCCTAAAATCAATTTTTCGCACCTCTGAAAATTCTATCCAGACAGACTCTGTATGTGTTATTTTAATTTTTTACGTTTATGCAACAATTTAAATGATCACGGACATAGAATGCCACCCCACCCCCCCCTTTCCCCATACTTTCTGTCTACTTAAAAAATTTAAAACCCTTTAATGCATTCGGGAGGATTTTCCCGATTTTTCATATTAAGCCATGTTTCAGTTATTGCAAAAACATCAATATTACCTGTACTTGCAACTAATCTCAACTCGTCTATCTTATTCCTAGCACTACGACTATTGGTGTAATATACACTTAAAGACTCCTTTCTCTTTACCCTTCCTGCTCATTTCTGTTTTTCCCTTATACCTATTACTGTCCTTGTCACCTAGTGCCACTGGCTTTCCAATATCCACCTTATTCTGCCTATTACTAGTTCCCCTAGAATTTATAACATTACTACACTGGGACTTCACTGTTTTCCCCATAACCCATACCACTAACGTTTTCTAGTTTAAAGCCCTAACAGCTCCCTCCACTGCAGTTGCCAGTGCCCCCACCCCAGACCTAGATAAGTGAACCCCATCCCTGGCATACATGTCATTTCTGCCATAGAAGAGGTCCCAGTTGTCAATGAATGTTACTGCATTTTCCTTACAGTTTTTGTCCAGCCAGCAATTGACACCAATTGCCCTGGACAACCATTCTTTTCCCAACTCCTCTCCTTGGCAAAATCACATATGACAGGGTTCCCACCCTTCTTCCTAATTCTGTCTATTGCTGACCTATAGCTGCTAATCAGCTCCTCACTCCTACGTGCCAACATCGTTGCCTCCAGCACTGAGACAGATAATAGGATTGCTCCATTACCTCTCATGATGTCGTCCAGACGGCTAACAATATCCTTCATCCCAGCCCCAGGATAACACACCCTCTGCCTCCTATTCCTATCCTTAAGACAAAATTCCCTATCCATAAACTTAATCTGACTATCCCCAACTAAAACAATGTTCTTACCTCGACTGGCGGTGTGCATGACGTTCTCGACGGTCTTTGTAGAGATGGTCTTCGTGGATGTCTTCACATTCGTCTGATAACAAGGAGAAAGAGTTGCTGGTTTTCACAGCAGTCCCCTGGACCTTCTTCAACTTCAGCTTCGTCCCTTCAGATTCGACTAGCATCCATTCGTTGGTCTGATCATCGGCGACATTGTTCCGGGGATAATCCTTGCATATACCCTTCAAACGTTGAATCTCTCTTCTAGCTTCCGTTAATTCCGCCTTCATTTGGAGTTATAGCTGCTCGTAGTCGGGGGAAACCATCATCCAATCTCAGGTAGCTAATAACGGAAGCACAGCAAAGATGGTTCAGTCCACAGAGAGTACACAAGACACGTCTTCACTGAGCTAAGAACAGAGAAAGAATTTTGCCGGGACTTGTTGGGTGTGATCGACCTTAAAGAAAGATCACGAGGGAGGATATATATGAACCCTTGAAAAGCATGTTAGAATCTAGAAATAATGATGTCAAATCCATTATTTCACTGACTACAGATGGAACCCCAGCCATGGTTGGTCGAGAGAGGGACTGGTCGAAGATTAAAGGAAGATAATCCCGACATGATAACTTATCACAGCATTATCCACCAATCAGTAGTGTGTCAGTCTGGGAGATGAGTATAGTGACCTCATGGAGACTATTATGAAGCTAGAAAACTTCCTTCCATCAACGTCAGCACTACAACACCGTCTACTCCGAAGCTTTCTAACTGAGGTCGATGCTTGCTATGACAATTTACTTGTGCACAACAATGTGAGATGGTTGAGTAAGGGAAGGGTTTTGGAGCGATTTTGGGCAATTGGGAAAGAATTACAAAATTTCCTCAAGGATCAAACAGTGAGAAAGCAAAGATATTTTCTGATTTTTGGAAGAGGACAAGAAAATGGAGTGTTGGATTTTTGGCAGACATAATGTCACATCTGAACTATCTTAACGTTAAACTGCAAGAGGAAAACACACGATCTTCAACATGGTCGAAAAATTCGAGCTTTCCAGAAGTAATTGGAACTTTTTGCTAACGATGTTCAGAGCCAACTTTTACATTTCAGACTTTTCGGAGCAAAGTAATGATGAAACAGATTCTAAATATGTTACGCTTTGATGACTGTTCTTGAAAACAGTTGCTGATGTTCGTTCAAACCCCTTTCTAGTGGCGGATATCTCAGAATGCTAGATGGAACTTAGTATGCAAGATGGAACTTAGTTACAAGTTGGGAAATTAGTATGCAAGTTCCTTTTATAATGTGAGTAGTCACGAAAGCGCTTGGAAAATTCTCTATTTTTTCATAGTGGTTGTCTTGTATATTTGATATCACCTATTATTGTGATCTTTTGCATATATATATATATATATATATATATATATATATATATATATATATATATATATATATATATATATGCAAAAAGATCACAGTAATCAGGTGATATCAAAATATATATATATATATTGATATCAATATATATATATATATATATATATATATATATATATATATATATATATATATATATATATATATATATATATGTCGTGCCGATTAGGTAAACTGGTCAATTAGCAAGAACTCATTTAAAATTAAGTCCTTTCTAAAATTTTCTCTTATACGTTTAAAGATATATTTTTTTCATTTATGTTAATCTAAGAATTTATAATTTTGTACCAAGAGAAACTTTGAAAACCTACCTAACCTTATTACAACAAGTGCAATTTAATTTAGCCTAACCCAACTAAATATGTTTTAGATACGTTTTTCAATAATTTAATAATAATCTCAACAAGATGTCCTCTCTGAGCTACTCTACTAGCAGCTGAAGGAAGAACTGAGGGTAGCTAGCTTGAGATACAGCGACTGACTGAGGAAAAAAAGAGGATTCGTAGTAATCCTCCTGTTGAGAATCCTCGCCAAGAAAGGAACCTGGACAGTGGCTGGAATGCATGGGACAAAGTTAAAGATCAAGAGGTCGGATGGAGAAGGGAATCAACGAAGAACAAGGAATCTGTTGTGGAAACATCGAACCGATTCTCCATGTTACCTGATGAATGTGAGTCGACTATGGGAACATCACGAACGACACAAGGAGGGTAAGAACATTGTTCTTGTTGGGGATAGTCAAATTAGGTACATGGATAGGGCCTTCTGCTTGAAAGATAGAAGTAGGAGACAGAGGGTTTGCTTTCCTGGGGCTGGGATGGAGGATATTGTTAGCCGTCTGGACGACATCATGAGAGGTAATGGAAAAATAAACACATAAGCAGTATAATTTATCCTTTATTGACAACGTTTCTGCCCACGCAGTGGGCTTTATCGAGTCACAGACAGATCTACCTGGAAAATGAGCAACATAGAGATATATAGGGTACAGTCAGGTGGAGAATGCTGGGTCAGATCCACGGCAGGGGTATACACAATCCCTTGTAATGGCTGCAGCAAATTATACGTTGGCGAAACATCCAGAGACCTACAAACACGCATTTCAGAACACCAGTACGCAGGCAGATCTGACGACTCAAGAAATGCCTGTGTTCAACACCGAAATTTACACAACCATTTAATCAACTACAGAAACGCAAGACTCATCGCCAGAGAAGACAACACGCAATACCGAAGAATCCTAGAATCATCACTCATCTGTATGTCCAACAACTTTAACCAGAACAACGGCTTCTACAACATAGCTGAACCTATTGCCAAGAAACTTCTTCAACGCTATCCCACCTAGAACTCAAGAATGGTACACTGCAGGTCCTTTAAGTCACACTATGTTTTCACACTACTTTTAAGACTCACATGCAGCTTTCTCCATCTGACCCAGCATTCTCCACCTGACTGTACCCTATATATATCTCTATGTTGCTCATTTTCCAGGTAGATCTGTCTGTGACTCATTATACTGCTTATGTGTTTATTTTTCCATTGTGTCGGTATTTTATACCATTTATTTCCATCATGAGAGGTAATGGGAGTAATCCTATTATCTGTCTCAGTGCTGGAGGCAACGATGTTGGCAGACGTAGGAGTGAGGACCTGACTAGCAGGTATAGGTCAGCAATAGACATAATTAGGAAGAAGGGTGGGAACCCTGTCATATGTGTATTTTGCCAAGGAGAGGAGTTGGAGATGAATGGCTGTCCAGGGCAATTGGTGTCAATTGCTGGCTATAATCAGCTATAATCGACTCTAATAATTTGCCTACAATTGAAGTTAGACTTATTGGGCGGTAATTTGATGGTAACGACTTGTCCCCTGCTTTAAAAATAGGAATTACATTAGCCATCTTCCACGTATCAGACACTACACCTGTTTGAAGAGATAGGTTAAAAATGTTAGTTAAGGGTTCACAGAGTTCAATTTTGCATTCCTTAAGAACCCTTGAAAAAAGCTCATCAGGGCCTGGCGATTTATTTTGCTTCAAACGGTCTATCTGTTTGATAAATATTTCGCTAGTGACTGTGATACTACATAATTTATCTTCTTCAGGTCCACTAAAATACCTAATTCTTGGGATATTATTAGTGTCTTCCTGAGTGAAAACCGAGAGAAAATAATTATTAAAAATAGAGCACATTTCATTCTCTTTGTCAGTGAGATACCCATAATTATTTTTAAGGGGACCTATCTTATCTCTAACTTTTGTTCTATACACCTGGAAAAAACTTTTTGGGTTAGTTTTCGAATCCCTAGCAACTTTAATTTCGTAGTCCCGCTTAGCTTTTCTTATCCCCTTTTTAACGTCCCTCTTAATGTCAATATACTGATTCGTAAGATGACCCTCACCTCTTTTGATACGCCTATAAATTCCTTTCTTCTGCCCTAAAAGATATTTGAGCCTATTATTCATCCATTTTGGGTCATTTCTATTCGATCTAATTTCTTTATATGGGATAAATGTTCTTTGGGCAGCATGTATAGTTAAGTAAAAGGACACAATTGCAACTAATGTGACATTTTATTGTGGCAACGTTTCGCTCTCCAGGAGCTTTCTCAAGCCGTTACAAGCGATAAATGGACATAGTTGGTATATATATACTGTCAAGGTGAGGTGAAAACACTAGTGGTGTTAGAAATAGTAGTGATATAAGTAGTATTAGTAGTAGTAGTAGTAGTAGTAGAAGTAATACAATAAGGTAGTACAATCAATATGCACGTGAGTAAAAGGTGATAAAACAAATACTTGGGTAGTATAACAATAGGTTAGACAAATATTTCTGCTGGAGGTTGAAATATAAAAGGCCAGTAGGAGTGTTCCACATCTACGATGTGCTAAACTAACAGGAGAGACTATGTGATGGTAGGGTTTACTGTTTTCAGGAGGATTCTTGCTAAGACTTCAGAGATGGTGAAGCTGCCTTTGTTTTGTTTAATTGTGTTAGAAACAGAGATTAGTTGCAATTGTGTCCTTTTACTTAACATATTGTCGGTAATTCTACCAATATTATTACAGCATGTATAGTGTTCAGAAAACTGTCATATTGATAGATCTCTTCATTACCCCAGTCCACAGATGATAAGTGTTCTCTAAGTCCATTGTAATCTGCTAAGCGAAAATCTGGGACCGTTACTGAGTTATCCCTACTATGAAACTTCCATTCAATGCCAAAGGTAATTGATTTGTGGTCGCTTGCGCCGAGTTCCTCTGTAATTTCTAAATTATTAACAAGGGTTTCCTTGCTTGCCAGAACCAAGTCAAGTAGGTTATTTCCTTGTAGGTTCTGTTACAAACTGCTTCAAAGCAATCCTGAACTACTTCTAAAAAGTCGTTAGATTCTAAATTCCCTGTCATGAAATTCCAATCAATCTGACTAAAGTTAAAGTCCCCTAGAATTACTACGTTATCGTGTCTTGTGGCCTTAACAATTTCCTCCCAAAGTAGTCTCCCTTGTTCCCTATCTAAGTTTGGAGGACGGTAAATCACGCCTAAATATATATTACACCAATAGTCGTAGTGCTAGGAATAAGATGGACGAGTTGAGATTAGTTGCAAGTACGGGTAATATTGATGTTTTTGCAATAACTGAGACATGGTTTAATATGAAAAATCGGGACTTGCCTGCCGAATGTCACATTCAGGGTTTTAAATTGTTCCAAGTAGACAGAAGTATCGGGAAGGGGGGTGGGGTGGCACTCTATGTCCATGATCATTTAAATTGTTGCATAAAAACCGGTATAAAGTCTGAATTAACACATACAGAGTCTGTCTGGATAGAATTTTCAGAGGGGTGTGAAAAATTAATTTTAGGCGTGATTTACCGTCCTCCACACTTAGATAGGGAACAAGGGAGACTACTTTGGGAGGAAATTGTTAAGGCCACAAGACACGATAACGTAGTTATTCTAGGGGACTTTAACTTTAGTCAGATTGATTGGAATTTCATGACAGGGAATTTAGAATCTAACGACTTTTTAGAAGTAGTTCAGGATTGCTTTTTGAAGCAGTTTGTAACAGAACCTACAAGGGGAAATAACCTACTTGACTTGTCCATAACCCAAGCACTTATAAGTTAAATAACGTAGAACTTAGCCATACAGATTGCGAGGACTTGGGGGTGATGGTAAGCAGCAACCTTAAACCAAGACAGCAATGCCTAAGCGTACGTAATAAGGCAAATAGATTACTGGGATTTATATCAAGAAGTGTTAGCAACAGAAGTCCAGAGGTTATATT
>WNWK01046315.1:0-14365 GCA_009830355.1 Cherax destructor | reverse complement strand
CATTCGGCAGGCAAGTCCCGATTTTTCATATTAAACCATGTTTCAGTTATTGCAAAAACATCAATATTACCTGTACTTGCAACTACTCTCAACTCGTCCATCTTATTCCTAGCACTACGACTATTGGTGTAATATACACTTAAAGACCCTCCTTTCTCTTTACCCTTCCTGCTCATTTCTGTTTTTCCCTTATACCTATTACTGTCCTTGTCACCTAGTGCCACTGGCTTTCCAATATCCACCTTATTCTGCCTATTACTAGTTCCCCTAGAATTTATAACATTACTACACTGGGACTTCACTGTTTTCCCCCCATAACCCATACCACTAACTTTTTCTAGTTTAAAGCCCTAACAGTGATAATATCCGTGATAGTGATAATACCCGCGATAGTGATAATACCCGTGATAGTTATAATATCCGTGATAGTAATAATACCCGTGATAGTGATTATATCTGTGACAGTGATAATATTGAACTCTGTGAACCCTTAACTAACATTTTTAACCTATCTCTTCAAACAGGTGTAGTGTCTGATACGTGGAAGATGGATAATGTAATTCCTATTTTTAAATCAGGGGACAAGTCGTTACCGTCAAATTACCGCCCAATAAGTCTAACATCAATTGTAGGCAAATTATTAGAGTCGATTATAGCTGATAACATAAGAAGCCATCTCGATAGGCATAATTTGATTAATGATACTCAACATGGATTCACCAGGGGCCGTTCCTGCCTAACTAATTTATTAACTTTTTTCAGTAAGGCTTTTGAGGCAGTTGATCATGATAAAGAATTCGATATTGTTTATTTGGATTTTAGTAAGGCTTTTGATAGAGTACCACATCAGAGACTGTTAAAGAAAGTGGCTGCTCACGGCATTGGGGGAAAAGTGTTTTCATGGATCGAGTCATGGCTCACCAATAGGAAGCAGAGTGTGTGCATTAATGGGGTTAAATCTGAGTGGGGATCTGTAACAAGTGGCGTTCCACAGGGATCGGTTTTGGGCCCGTTGTTGTTTATAATATATATAAGAACATAAGAACATAAGAAAGGAGGAACACTGCAGCAGGCCTGTTGGCCCATACTAGGCAGGTCCTTCACAATCCGTCCCACTAACAGAATATTTGCTCAACCCAATTTTCAATGCTACCCAAGAAATAAGCTTTGACAATTCTACCCACTCATGCGCGAGTCCCACTCAAATCCAACCCCTCTCACTCATGAATTTATCCAACCTAAATTTGAAACTACCCAAGGTCCTAGCTTCAATAACCCTACTAGGCAGACTGTTCCACTCATCAACTACCCTATTTCCAAACCAATACTTTCCTATATCCTTTCTAAATCTAAACTTATCTAACTTGAATCCATTATTGCGGGTTCTCTCTTGGAGAGATATCTTCAAGACCTTATTTATATCCCCTTTGTTAATACCCATTTTCCACTTGTATACCTCGATCATGTCTCCCCTCATTCTACGTCTTACAAGTGAATGTAATTTTAGGGTCTTCAATCTTTCTTCGTAAGGAAGATTTATAATGCTATGTATTAATTTAGTCATTCTACGCTGTATGTTTTCTAACGAATTAATGTCCATTCTGTAATATGGAGACCAGAACTGAGCTGCGTAATCTAGGTTAGGCCTTACTAATGAAGTATAAAGCTGTAATATAACCTCTGGACTTCTGTTCCTAACAATTCTTGATATAAATCCCAGTAATCTATTTGAACATAAGAACATAAGAACATAAGAAAGGAGGAACACTGCAGCAGGCCTGTTGGCCCATACTAGGCAGGTCCTTCACAATCCGTCCCACTAACAGAATATTTGCTCAACCCAATTTTCAATGCTACCCAAGAAATAAGCTTTGACAATTCTACCCACTCATGCGCGAGTCCCACTCAAATCCAACCCCTCTCACTCATGAATTTATCCAACCTAAATTTGAAACTACCCAAGGTCCTAGCTTCAATAACCCTACTAGGCAGACTGTTCCACTCATCAACTACCCTATTTCCAAACCAATACTTTCCTATATCCTTTCTAAATCTAAACTTATCTAACTTGAATCCATTATTGCGGGTTCTCTCTTGGAGAGATATCCTCAAGACCTTATTTATATCCCCTTTGTTAATACCCATTTTCCACTTGTATACCTCGATCATGTCTCCCTCATTCTACGTCTTACAAGTGAATGTAATTTTAGGGTCTTCAATCTTTCTTCGTAAGGAAGATTTCTAATGCTATGTATTAATTTAGTCATTCTACGCTGAATGTTTTCTAACGAATTTATGTCCATTCTGTAATATGGAGACCAGAACTGAGCTGCGTAATCTAGGTGAGGCCTTACTAATGATGTATAAAGCTGTAATATAACCTCTGGACTTCTGTTGCTAACACTTCTTGATATAAATCCCAGTAATCTATTTGCCTTATTACGTACGCTTAGGCATTGCTGTCTTGGTTTAAGGTTGCAGCTTACCATCACCCCCAAGTCCTTCTCGCAATCTGTATGGCTAAGTTCTACGTTATTTAACTTATAAGTGCTTGGGTTATGGACACTCCCGAGCTTCAGAACCTTGCATTTATCTACATTGAACTGCATCTGCACGCTTATTACGTACGCTTAGGCATTGCTGTCTTGGTTTAAGGTTGCTGCTTACCATCACCCCCAAGTCCTTCTCGCAATCTGTATGGCTAAGTTCTACGTTATTTAACTTATAAGTGCTTGGGTTATGGACACTCCCGAGCTTCAGAACCTTGCATTTATCTACATTGAACTGCATCTGCCACTTTTCTGACCACGAATTAAGTTTGTCTAAATCTTCCTGAAGTTCTATGACATCTATGTTTGAATCAATTATCCTACCTATCTTCGTGTCGTCGGCGAATTTACTCATGTCACTAGTAATTCCCTCATCAAGGTCATTGATATATATTATAAATAACAATGGGCCTAAGACTGATCCCTGTGGAACACCACTTGTTACAAGTCCCCATTCAGATTTAACCCCATTTATGCACACTCTCTGCTTCCTATTGGTGAGCCATGACTCGATCCATGACAGCACTTTTCCCCAATGCCATGAGCTGCCACTTTCTTTAACAGTCTCTGGTGCGGTACTCTATCAAAAGCCTTACTAAAGTCTAAATAAACAATATCGAATTCTTTATCGTGATCAACAGCCTCAAAAGCTTTACTGAAGAAGGTCAATAAATTAGATAGGCAGGAACGGCCCCTCGTGAATCCATGCTGGGTATCATTAATCAAATTATGGTTATCTAGATGGCTTCTAATAATATCAGCTATAATTGACTCTAGTAATTTGCCTACAGTTGAGGTCAGGCTTATTGGGCGGTAGTTTGACGGTAGTGACTTGTCCCCTGCTTTAAAAATAGGAATTACATTAGCCATCTTCCACATATCAGACACTACACCTGTTTGAAGAGACAAATTAAAAATGTTAGATATTGGTTCACAGAGTTCCATTTTGCATTCCTTAAGAACCCTTGCAAAAAGCTCATCAGGACCCGGCGATTTATTTTGTTTCAGTCGGTCCAGCTGTTTCATAATCATTTCGCTAGTGACTGTGATATTACATAATTTATCTTCTTCTGGGCCTCTGTAAAAATTAATTACTGGGATCAAAAAATTAATTACTGGGATGTAAAAATTAATTACTGGGATGTAAAAATTAATTACTGGGATGTAAAAATTAATTACTGGGATAAAAAAATTAATTACTGGGATGTAAAAATTAATTACTGGGATAAAAAAAATTAATTACTGGGATGTAAAAATTAATTACTGGGATGAAAAAAATAATTACTGGGATATAAATGATCTTGACGAGGGAATTACTAGTGATATGAGCAAATTCGCTGATGACACGAAGATAGGTAGGATAATCGATTCAGACGTAGATGTCACGGAACTTCAGGAGGATTTAGACAAACTCAATTCCTGGTCAGAAAAATGGCAGATGCAGTTCAATATAGATAAATGCAAAGTTCTAAAGCTCGGGAATGTTCATAACCCTAGCACCTACCAGCTTAATAATGTTGAACTCAGCCGTACAGAATGCGAAAAGGATTTGGGGGTTATGGTAAGCAGCAACCTCAAACCAAGTCAGCAATGCCTAAGCGTAAGAAATAAAGCAAATAGATTACTGGGATTTATATCAAGAAGTGTAAGCAACAGAAGTCCAGCGGTTATATTACAGCTTTATACATCATTAGTAAGGCCTCACCTAGATTATGCAGCTCAGTTCTGGTCTCCATTTTACAGAATGGATATAAATTCGTTAGAAAACATTCAGCGACGAATGACAAAGTTAATTCATAGCATTAGAAATCTTCCGTATGAAGAAAGATTGAAGACCCTTAAATTACATTCACTTGTAAGACGAAGAATGAGGGGAGACATGATCGAGGTATATAAGTGGAAGATGGGTATTAATAAGGGGGATATAAATAAGGTCTTGAGGATATCTCTTCAAGAGAGAACCCGCAATAATGGATTCAAATTGGATAAGTTTAGATTTAGAAAGGATATAGGAAAATATTGGTTTGGAAATAGGGTAGTTGATGAGTGGAACAGTCTGCCTAGTAGTGTCATTGAAGCTAGGACCTTGGGTAGTTTCAAATTTAGGTTGGATAAATACATGAGTGAGAGGGGTTGGATTTAAGTGGGACTCGCACTTGAGTTAATAGAATCTGCAAAGCTTATTTCTTGGGTAGAATTGAAAATTGGATTGGGCAATTATTCTGTTAGTGGGATGGATTGTGAAGGACCTGCCTAGTATGGGCCAACAGGCCTGCTGCAGTGTTCCTCCTTTCTTATGTTCTTATGTTCTTATAGTGATAATACCCGTGATACTGATAATACTCGTGATAATGATAATACCCGTGATAGTGATAATATCCGTGATAGTGAAAATACCCATAATAGTGATAATACCCGTGATAGTGAATATATCCGTGATAGTAATAATATTCGTGACAGTGATAATACCCGAGATAGTGATAATATCCGTGATAGTGATAATAACCGTGATAGTGATAATACCCGTGATAGTGATAATACCCGTGATAGTGATAATATCCGTGATAGTGATAATACCCGTGATAGTGATAATATGCGTGATAGTGATAATACCCGTGATAGTGATAATTACTGTGATAGTGATAATATCTGTGATAGTGATAATACCCGTGATAGTGATAATATCCGTGATAGTGATAATATCCATGACTGATAATACCCATGATAGTGATAATATACATGATAGTGATAATACCCGTGAAAGTGATAATACTCGTGATAGTTATAATATCCGTGATAGTGTTAATACCCGTGATAGTGATAATATCCGTTATAGTGATAATATCCGTGATAGTGATAATATTTATGGTAGTGATAATACCAGTGATTGTGATAATACCCGTGATAGTGATAATATCCGTGATAGTGATAATACCCATGATAGTGATAAAACCCGTGATAGTGATAATATCCGTGATAGTGATAATACCCATGATAGTAATAATACCCGTGATAGTGATAATATTCGTGATAGTGATAATACCCGTGATAGTGATAATACCCGTGATAGTGATAATACCCGTGATAGTGATAATACCCGTGATAGTGATAATATCCGTGATAGTGATAATACCCATGATAGTAATAATACCCGTGATAGTGATAATATTCGTGATAGTGATAATACCCGTGATAATGATAATACCCGTGATAGTGATAATACCCGTGATAGTGATAATACCCGTGATAGTGATAATATCTGTGGTAGTGATAATATCCATGATAGTGATAATAATAATAATAATAATAATAATAATAATAATAATAATAATAATAATAATAATAATAATAATAATAATTATAGTTTATTTGGACATGATACAAAGAATTACATTTGGTTTTTGAGATTACCCGTGATAATACCTGTGATAATACCCGTGATAATACCTGTGATAATACCCGTGATAATACCTGTGATAGTGATAATATCTGTTATAGTGATAATACCCGTGATAGTGATAATATCCGTGATAGTGATAATATCAAACAAACAAACAAACAAATTTTATTTCATTGCAGGTTACATGGGTATGGGAAATTACAATGTAAATTGAGTGCAAGGAGAGCCACTGACATGCCATGGCATTAGGGGCAGCTTATTCTAGTCCTTAAAAACTATGTACTTAATATTAGAGAAATTTATTGAGTTTATTCTAGTTAAAAATTATTTTCAAAATTACAATATGATGAAATTTTACTGTTTAAATTATTATATAATGATATTAGATCTTAGATTGTTACAGGTGTTAAGATTCTTGAATGATAATATGGAATTGAGATTATCTTAAGGAAAATAACATTGAGCATTTTTGACATTAACTTATAATATGAGTAGGGGGTAACATAATAGTAACATATTAAAAATTGAGATTATCGTATAGGAAAGTAACAATGAGCATTTTTCAAAGTAGTTTATAGCATGATCATTTAGGTTTGGGTGAGTAGGTGGTTTTGAGTTGAGTCTTAAATTGATTTTCAGACAAGATTATCTTAATATTTACTGGTAATGAATTCCAGATTCTGGGGCCCTTTATGTGCATAGAATTTTTACATAGGTTGATATGAACACGGGGTATATCAAAAAGTGATCTGTGTCGTGTGTTGTGGTCATGGGTCCTATTAAAGTTGGTGAGGAGAGTTTTGAGCAGAGGGTTTATATTAGAGTGTAAAGTTTTATATATGTAGTAGGCACAAGAGTAAGTATGAATGTTCTTTACGGTGAGTAGTTTGAGACTTTTGAATATTGGTGGAGTATGCTGTCTAGAGTGGGAATTTGTTATCATTCTGTTATCATTCTTGTTATCATTTGTTATCATCATGACTGATAATACCCATGATAGTGATAATATACATGATAGTGATAATATCCATGATAGTGATAATATCCATGATAGTGATAATACCTGTGATAGTGATAATACTCGTGATAGTTATAATATCCGTGATAGTGGTAATACCCGTGATAGTGATAATATCCATGATAGTTATAATATCCGTGATAGTGATAATATTCATTATAGTGATAATACCCGTGATAGTGATAATATCCGTGATAGTGATAATACCCGTGATAGTGATAATACCCGTGATAGTGATAATATCCGTGATAGTGATAATACCCATGATAGTGATAATACCCGTGATAGTGATAATATCCATGATAGTGATAATACCCGTGATAGTGATAATATCCGTGATAGTGATAATACCCGTGATAGTGATAATACACGTGATAGTGATAATATCCGTGATAGTGATAATACCCGTGATAGTGATAATATCCATGATAGTGATAATACCCGTGATAGTGATAATATATATGATAGTGATAATACCAATGATAGTGATAATACCCGTGATAGTGATAATATCTGTGATAGTGATAATACCCATGATAGTGATAATACCCGTGATAGTGATAATATCCGTGATAGTGATAATACCCGTGATAGTGATAATATCCGTGATAGTGATAATATCCATGATAGTGATAATACCCGTGATAGTGATAATATCTATGATAGTGATAATACCCGTGATAGTGATAATATCCGTGATAGTGATAATATTCATGATAGCGATAATACCAGCGATAGTGATAATACCCGTGATAGTGATAATACCCGTGATAATGATAATACCCGTGATAGTGATAATACCCGTGATAGTGATAATACCCGTGATAGTGATAATACCCATGATAGTGATAATGCCCGCGATAATGATAATACCCGTGATAGTAATAATACCCGTGATAGTGATAATACCCGTGATAGTGATAATACCCGTGATAGTAATAATACCTGTGATAGTGATAATACCCGTGATAATGATAATACCCGTGATAGTAATAATACCCGTGATAGTGATAATACCCGTGATAATGATAATACCTGTGATAGTAATAATACCCGTGATAGTGATAATACCCGTGATAGTGATAATACCCGTGATAGTGATAAGGACTAATCGGAGCACTGAGGAGATTCAGGAATATTCATGACATTATGTGTTTAGGAATATTCAGGACACCAAGGAATATTCAATATATTCAGTGATAGGGAATATTTAAGATTTCTATACGAAGTATTTATTAATATATGCAGGGAATCTTCTGAACATTATGTGGACCTTTCTTATTTGTACGCTAGTGTAAAGTGACAATAAGCACATATGACTATTCTATTAACACAAAGACTTACATAATATCTCAGTGTTTCGGGTGCATTAATTAACTTCTTTAGTACCGTCATCGAATACGTCACGTGATTAGTTGATTGTGATTAGATGCGGATTTGGGCTGACATTATTCTATAACTTGCATTCTGTAACCCTTGGAGGTTCCCCCTTCCCCTCCTCCCCATGAAGAAGGGAGGGGAGGGGGGCAAAATGACGTATGGGAGACCAGCGCCTGGCCTTCACCCTAAGGCAGAATGTGCCAGCATCAACACGTTACCTTACCTTGCAGGCCTTGCAATATTGTATTGCGCCCCCAGAATTGGGCCCCAATGTATATATATATAAATTTATAATGTATATTTCCATTTTCTATAATTTTATATTGCTGATATTCTCGATAATAGCTAAATCGTTAATATCTTGCTTTATATTATTATTTGACTTATTTGACCTATTTGACTTACCTATATTTATTAGGTAGGATGTGATATTTTATATTGTGTTGGAGTGTGTCGTAACTGCCTTGGAGTTGGCAAACTACTGTTATACTGCCGGCGTCTAGTTGCTGGGAGGAGTCAGTCGCTGAACACACCTGAGCTGGGTGGTTGTTCCTCTTCTCTCTCTCTCTCTGGCCTGCTGCCCTCGTCGAGTCAACACCTCACTCCTATTTCTACTTGTTTTCTCGACATTAGACTCTGTTGGGTAGAGTATGCATTCGGTGGTGAGACGAATCATACTTCTCAGAACTCTGTGTAACTCTGTTCACAGAGAATAGACTAGACAGTGATTTTTCGACGTTTTTCTGGGTTGTGTGTCACATTGACACTCTGATAAAACTCAGGTCTCAAGCTATAGCTCTGGACCTAATTCGATAAGGCATCTGTGCACCGTCACAGTTTGGGATTGTTTATGCTGAACCTAGCTTCAGTAGAAAGGGAGTTTTGTGACTGTTTTGGAGGATCTGCTGATGGTCCCCAGTTATGGTCGATTTTCTATCTCCTTGTTCCTGACGCTGTGTTGCTGTTGCCTGTTATATTGCTGTTCTGCGAATTGGTCATTTTACTGGACAATCAAGCTGTTCTGATTGTCAGTTTGTTAGAGCAGATAGCTTAAGAGAAGTTCAGTCGGACACTGGTTGAGTCGAGTCTTAGAGTTACCTGGAGATCACTCATACACACTTATATTCATATTTTTATATATTATTGTAATTACTGACATTATACCTGATGGTACTTCAGAGTCATTTGTATATATGTGCCCTCAGCACAGCCTTATTGTATATGAGAGCAGTGTAGAAGCTAACCTCCTAATTAACCTCCTTATGCATTACTTAATGAACATCCTGATCATATGTACATTTATTTACTTTGAAACCCTAGACACTAACTTTGTTAATAAACATATTAAATTATATACTTTGGTTAGTACCCTCCTAGTTGAAATCCTCTTGAAGCTTATTGAATATGCTGGATAACTGGACCAGGATACTGACTTTGTTGCAAAAGCCCAGTAACAGGCTGGATGCTAGAAGGGCTATCCTTTCTAGTGTTCACTGGAGATGTCTATTACTAATAGATATCGTGTCATTTTGTAACATATTGCATAGCTCAAGACGAAACACAAAAGTCTGAAAGCTCCTAAGGAGAAGATTCCCTTCTCCCCGTGGCTTCTTATACATTGAGATTGCCTGTTTGCGATGGTGCTATATATATATATCCTCCTATATGTGGTTGCAGGGATCGATTCATTGCTCCTGGCCCCGCCTCTTCACTGACCACTTCTAGGTCCTCTCTCTCCCTGTTTCATGAGCTTTATCATATATATATATATATATACATATATATATATATATATATTTCTTTCTTTCAACATGTCGGCTGTTTCCCACCGAAGCAGGGTGGCCCAGAAGGAAAAACGAAAGTTTCTCCTTTTACATTTTGTAATATATACAGGAGAAGGGGTTACTAGCCCCTTGCTCCCGGCATTTTAGTCGCCTCTTACGACACGCATGGCTTACGGAGGAAGAATTCTGTTCCACTTCCCCATATATGAGGCAGCTGGGATTGATAAAGATAGAAATGTTAAAATCAGGAGGGGATATAGTTTTGGAGTGGTTGGTGCTATTATTTAATAAATGTATGGAAGAGGGTAAGGTACCTAGGGATTGTCAGAGAGTGTGTATAGTTCCTTTGTATAAAGGCAAAGGGGACAAAAGAGAGTGCAAATATTATAGGGAAATAAGTCTGTTGAGTGTACCTGGTAAAGTGTATGGTAGAGTTATTATTGAAAGAATTAAGAGTAAGATGGAGAGCAGGATAGCAGATGAACAAGGGGACTTTAGGAAGGGTAAGGGGTGTGTAGACAAAGTGTTTACAGTAAAACATATAGGTGAACAGTATTTAGATAAGGGTAAAGAGGTTTTTGTGGCATTTATGGATTTGAAAAAGGCGAGAAGTGTTGGGTTAAAAGATAAAGAATCAAACACAAAGTGGGAGTTGTCACAGTTGCTTTTTGCTGATGACACTGTGCTTTTGGGAGATTCTGAAGAGAAGTTGCAGAGGTTGGTGGATGAATTTGGTAGGGTATGTAAAAAAAGAAAATTGAAAATGAATATAGGAAAGAGTAAGGTGATGAGGATAACAAAAAGATTAGGTGACGAAAGATTGGATATCAGATTGGAGGGAGAGAGTATGGAGGAGGTGAATGTATTCAGATATTTAGGAGTGGACGTGTCACCAGATGGGTCTATGAAGGATGAGGTGAATCATAGAATTGATGAGGGGAAAGGGTGAGTGGTGCACTGAGGAGTGCACCACTCGGAAGTAAAGAAGGGAATGTATGGGAGCATAGTTATACCAACACTCTTATATGGGTGTGAAGCATGGGTGATGAATGTTGCAACGAGGAGAAGGCTGGAGGCAGTGGAGATGTAATGTCTGAGGGCAATGTGTGGTGTGAATATAATGCAGAGAATTCGTAGTTTGGAAATTAGAAGGATGTGCGGGATTACCAAAACTATTATCCAGAGAGCTGAGGAGGGGTTGTTGAGGTGGTTCGGACATGTAGAGAGAATGGAACGAAACAGAATGACTTCGAGAGTGTATAAATCTGTAGTGAAGGGAAGGCGGAGTAGGGGTCGGCCTAGGAAAGGATGGAGGGAGGGGGTAAAGGAGGTTTTGAGTGCGAGGAGCTTAGACTTCCAGCAAGCATGTGTGAGCGTATTTGATAGGAGTGAATGGAGACAAATGGTTTTTAATACTTGACGTGCTGTTGGAGTGTGAGCAAAGTAACATTTATGAAGGGATTCAGGGAAACCGGCAGGCCGGACTTGAGTCCTGGAGATGGGAAGTACAGTGTCTGCACTCTGAAGGAGGGGTGTTAATGTTGCAGTTTTATAACTGTAGTGTAAGTACCCCTCTGGCAAGACAGTGATGGAGTGAATGATGATGAAAGTTTTTCTTTTTCGGGCCACCCTGCCTTGGTGGGAATCGGCCGATGTGTTAATAATAATAATAATAAAAATAATATATATATATATATATATATGCACCCTCCTATATGTGGTTGCAGGGATCGATTCATTGCTCCTGGCCCCGCCTCTTCACTGACCGCTACTAGGTCCTCTCTCTCCCTGCTTCATGAGCTTTATCATACCTCGTCTAAAAACTATGTATGGTTCCTGCCTCCACTACATCACTTGCCAGAATATTCCACTTCCTGACTAATCTATGACTGAAGAAATACTTCCTAACATCCCTTTGACTCATCTGAGTCTTCATCTTGAAATTGTGACCCCTTGTTTCTGTGTCGCATCCCTGGAACATCCTGTCTCTGTCGACCTTATGAATTCCTCGCAGTATTTTGCATATCGTTATCATGTCTCCCTTAACCTTCCTGTCCTCCAGTGTCGTCAGGCCAATTTCCCTTAACCTTTCTTCGTAGGACATTCCCCTTAACTTTGTAACTAGTCTTGACGTGATTTACCAGGTGTGGGTTCCAAACTGGTGCTGCATACTCCAGTACGGGCCTGACGTACACGGTGTACAGTGTCTTGAACAATTCATTACTGAGGTATCGGAACGATATTCTCAGGTTTGCCAGGCGCCTATATGCTGCACAAGTTATCTGGTTGATGTGTGCTTCCGGAGATGTGCTTGGTGTTATGCTCACCCCAAGATCTTTCTCCTTGAGCGAGGTTTGCAGTCTTTGGCCACCTAGCCTATACTTTGTCTGCAGTCTTCTTTGACCTTCCCCGATCTTCATAACTTAGCATTTGGCGGGGTTAAATTCGAGTAGCAAATTGCTGGACCAGGTGTCCAGCCTGTCCAGGTCTCTTTGTAGTCCTGCCTGATCCTCATCTGATTTAATTCCCCTCATTAACTTTACACCATCTGCGAACAGGGACACTTCTGAGTCTATCCCTCCCATCATGTCATTCACATATATCAAAAACAGCACTGGTCCTAGGACTGACCCCTGTGGGACCCTGATCGTCACAGGCGCCAATTGTGATACCTCATCACGTACTATGACTCGTTGTTGCCTCCCTGTCAGGTATTCTCTGATCCATTGCAGTGCCCTTCCTGTTATACCTGCCTGATCCTCTAGCTTCTGAACTAATCTCTTGTGAGGAACTGTGTCGAAGGCATTCTTGCAATCCAAGAAAATGCAATCAACCCACCCCTCTTTCTCGTGTCTTATTCTGTTACCTTGTCATAAAACTTCAGAAGGTTTGTGACACAGGATTTGCCTTCCATGAATCCGTACTGGTTTTGTGTGTGTGTGTGTGTGTGTGTGTGTGTGTGTGTGTGTGTGTGTGTGTATGAGTACTCATCTAGATGTTGTATTCACCTAGTTGTGGTTACAGGGGTCGATTCATATCTCCTGGCCTCTCCTCTTCATTGGCCGCTTCTGGGTCACTCTCCATGCACCATGAGCTTTATCATACCTCTTCTTAAAACTATGTATGGAACCTGCCTCCACTACATCGCTTCACAAACTATTCCACTTCCTGACTACTCTGTGACTGAAGAAATACTTCCTAACATCCCTGTGATTCATCTGAGTCTTCAACTTCCAACTGTGTCCCCTTGTTGCTCTGGAACATTCTGTCTCTGTCCACCTTGACAATTCCTCTCAGTATTTTATATGTCGTTATCATGTCCCCTTTAACTCTCCTTTTTTTGTGTGTGTGTGTGTGTACTCACCTAATTGTACTCACCTAATTGTGGTTGCAGGGGTCGATACTCAGCTCCTGGCCCCGCCTCTGCGCTGTCCGCTACTGGGTCTCTGCTCTTCCTGTTCCATGAGCTTTATCATACCTTGTCTTAAAACTATGTATGGTTCCCGCCTCCACTATATCGTTCGCTAGACTATTCCACTTCCTAACTACTCTATAGCTGAAGAATTGCTTCCTAACATCCCTTTGACTCATCTGAGTCTTCAGCTTCCAGTTGTGTCCCCTTGTTTCTTTGATCCCTCTCTGGAACATCCTGTCACTATCGACATTGTCGATTCCCCGCAGTATTTTGTATGTCGTTATCATGTCTCCTTGAACCCTTCTGTCCTCCAGTGTTGTTAGTCCTATTTCCCTCAACCTTTCTTCATAGGGCAGTCCCCTGAGTTGTGGAACTAGCCTTGTCGCAAACCTTTGCACTTTCTCTAATTTCTTGACATGCTTGACCAGGTGTGGGTTCCAGACTGGTGCTGCATACTCTAGTATGGGCCTGACGTACACGGTGTACAGTGTCTTGAACGATTCCTTGTTAAGGTAACGGAACGCTAATCTTAGGTTTGCCAGTCGCCCATATGCTGCCGCGGTTATCTGGTTGATGTGTGTTTCCGGAGACGTGCTTGGCGTCATACTCACCCCAAGGTCTTTCTCCTTTGCGGAGGTTTGTAGCCTTTGTCCGCCTAGCCTGTACTCTGTCAGCGGTCTTCTTTGCCCTTCTCCGATCTTCATGACTTTGCATTTGGTGGGATTGAATTCGAAAAGCCAGTTGCTAGACCAGATGTCAAGCTTGTCCAGGTCTGTTTGCAGTCCTGCTTGGTCCTCTTCCGATGTGATTCTCCTCATT
>WNWK01046314.1:0-14365 GCA_009830355.1 Cherax destructor | reverse complement strand
ACATAAGAACATAAGAAAGGAGGAAACTGGCAGGCCTGTTCCCAAAAGGGGCATCCTTCACATTCCATCCCACTAACAGAATATTTGTTCAACCAATTTTTCAATGCTACCCAAGAAATAAGCTTTGATAATTTTATTTACCATGTGCAATTCCCAATCAAACCCAAACCCCTCTCACTCATGAACCTTCCAGGCAAAAAACCCCTTGGGAAATCTGCTGTCATAAGACAGTTAAGGCAAAGAAAGTAAAGCAAAAAGCTCTCTCCATATGCTGAGTGTATATATAACATCTGAAGGTCATCACACTAGACACTTTCATTTATGTTATAAAAACATAGTTTTGAGGCATGATAGTTCATTCTTTTTTATTATTTAAAAGTCATTATGCAAAAAAAATTTACATTACAATAGTATACTAAAAAAACCAAAAAAAGAACAACAAAAACAAACCCAAAAAACAGCCACATAGGAAAAGTCTATGCACATGTAACTGATTAATACATATTATAAAAACCCCTTGTCCCCCTACAAACCCCCCCCCCCCAAAAAACAAAAACCCCCATGTTAAAGGATCAAGGGTTCAAAACAATGTGCATAAAAACCCCAGAATGTAACACTTGAGCCATGTCCATCTCAACAAACCTTTACCAATAATCCCCTAAAAAGCCATAAATATATTGGTTTTTCCTAGAAGACCAAAAAAAAATGATTTTTCTTACGTACTGTCTTTTACACAAAAAAAAACATATAATAGTCTTTTGAATGAAAAACAGTTTTTTTCCAAATTATGAAAAGTTATAATAAATATATGTACCCCCCCCGCCTAAAAACCAAATTTTCCCTTAGCATTGTGGGGGAACATAAATTAAACTTATTACGGTAGATTTCCTCCCGACACCCCAACAAATTATGTCAACATGAAAGGTAACAACGTCTACACACGTAGATGTATCAATAATAACACTATGAACCACTGAACAGACCACACACAGAATGACATATTACATACAATACATAAATAAGGCTCACATAATACAACACACAAATATTAAGTAAAATATTACACATCTTCAAGAAATAAGCCAGAAACATTCTTATTCCTCTATCAAAGTCACAATTATATACAGAGTTAGACTTTGGAAATAAAATGGTATAAAATACGACAAATGGAAAAATAAACACATAAGAGTATAATGTATCTTTATTGACAACGTTTCGCCACGTGCATCGAGTCACAGACAGATCTGTCTGTGATCGATAAGCCACTGTGGGCGAAACTTTCAAAAGATACATTATACTGCTTATTGTTTATTTTCCAGAGTTAGACTTTAAAACTGCCGAAAAAACCCATCATCTAACAAAACACCTAATCGTGCACAGATATCCATAGTAACACCACCGTAACTCTGTGTTTTCATAACATTGATATGACAAGAACATAAGAACATAAGAAAGGCGGAAACTGCAACAGGCCTCTGGCCCATACTTGCATGTCCATGTAAAACCAACCCACCAATAAAAATATTTGTCAATCCATCGCCATCCAAGCAACAAGCCCCGACAAACAACCCCACCCCACCCAAACCATTGGCAAGTCCCATTCAAATCCAAACCCTCTCACTCACAAAAAAGAAATAAGGAAAATAGATGCCAAATGGTCCCCTAGGTAAGTCCCCCTAAAACCCAAAACCAATCCACAAAAAAATTTCCCCACCAACCCCATCTACTCCATCCATGGAATGCTTTGAAATCACCAAAAATAGGGTACTGAAGGGCTGAAGCACCTGGTCCATCCGGGACTGAATGGCAAATGGTCCATCACCAGGTACTGAATGAGCGAAACCTGGTCCATCACCAGGGTCAAAGACACGATAATATGCAACCACCAATCATCCCAACCATAGGAACGCTGCTATACCTATTTAAACAACCTCCTCACACCCAAGTGAAATGCAAGGACAAGACAAACTCACATCCCTTGCTGACCCCTCCCTTTTTTTCAAATTCCTCCTTGCATACTTTCCTCTGCTCTAGCATACATCCCCACCTGGGCGGTATTAGTAGTCCTCCGGCCCGCTATCGGTCCCCCTTCCATACCCCACACACACCTCTATTTCACCTTTTCCCAAGTTCACCCCAGCCACCCATCCACCTGTAGCCTGGAGTCCAGCCCCTTGTTAGGACCCCCATAGATCCCCATACCTGTTCCTGTACCCCACCGTGAAACCGACCCCCCATCCCTACCATACCACCCTATTCCTACACGTGCGAACTCATGCCCCAAAGCCCTCATCCTCTCCCTTTATCTTCTCCCATAACCCATCCCACCCAATTCCATACAAACATAATCCCCTCCTTTCTTTTGCCCCACCCCATATCCGGTATATCCTTGAGCATCGAAACGCCACCAACTCCCCAACCAATGATTCCACCCAACCTTTCCCCTCACCTCCCCAATGCTTACAAAATACACCAATGAATGCCGACTCCTCTGCCACCCTCACACCACCATTCTGCCAAACCCATGGTGAATAGAATTGCCCGGCCACCGCTCCGCATGAATTGTAATTCTCCCTTCCCTTTCCCTCAACCTTAATCCCTGAACCCCTCCCAAATGCTTCTCCAGTATATATGGGGTAATTGCCCCCTCCACCACCTCCTTCCCATTCCCACTGTACCATTAACCTGTCCAGTTTGTGAGGTTCCGCCATCACCATCAAATTTCTTATATATCCCTGCAATAAGACAAGTCTTTCCCCCACCCTCCCCAACCCCCCCACCCCCCCCACCCCATCCCCCCAGTCCCCCCTTCTCACCATGCATCTTCTAAAAATGACATATAAGTACGTCCACCCAAACACCCTAAACCCTCCCCGCCTGAGCCGATAATTTTTCCAAGCAATGGCGCCCACCCGGCCATATGTACCGTACCACCACCCTCCAGCTCCCACATCCTCTTTCCTTAAGGATAACACCCAAATCCAAACTACTATAACCAAGCTGTTTACGATAATCACCCTCTGCCCCCGGTCAGGTCCCCACCCTAACTATTAATAGATCCTTCACCCCCTGCCCCACCCTATTTTCTTCCTAGAGGCCCCCCCCTCATGAAACTCCCAATATTTTGACCCATCCATGATGGGCCACCCCCAAAACCCCCCGCCAATCTCCCACCCACCCACGTCCCCCCTCCATCAACTTTGATTTCCTTCGTTCACCCTCATTCCACACGAACAAAACAACCTTAGAGCCTTCCCACCCACTCTAAGTCCTCCCTACCCCACAAGACCGTAGTGTCATCCAAGACCCCACGATGCCCCTTGCCCCCCATCCCCAATCCCTCCCTCCCTTCCCTCCCCCCACTAACCTGTAAAAAAGGGTCCTGGACAGGCAACGTTTGTGACAGGGGACAACCCTGCCGCAGCCCTCTGTTCATTTCCACCCCCCAACCTACCATTCACCTGAATCCTTCGCTCCCCCCCATACAAAGACTGCCTTTCACTTCCCCAAATCCCTGCGCGTAATCTCTAACAGCACTCCCTATTCACCTGTCGTAAGCCCCCTCCAGTCCAACATCAATACTCCCCCACCTATCTAAAAAACCCCTTAATCTTTTCCTGCCTTCGGTCACCCCTGCCGGATTCCCCTGCCCTTTCAATCACTCTCCCACCACCCGTTTTAATCATTCCCAAAACTTACGAATTTTATAGTCAGCATTATTAACATCAAAGGCCTGTAATTACCACCATGTTCCCCCCTTCCCTTTTTCACCAAAACCACCACCCCATACCCATTTCCCATCCCCTCCCACCTTCATATAGGTTATCACCCCAGTGACACTCCCAAAAATCCCCAGTTTCCCTGTAAAATTCCATTTGAATCCCATCATTCCTGGTCCTTCCTTTGGAGACCATCCACCCCTCCCACATCCCTCCCAATCCCCCTCCACCTCCTGTCCTCCTCCCCCATCCTTCCTTAAACCTTCTGAAACCATCCTCCACTTTTTATTCTACTTTGTCCAAATATTTGGAAACCATTTGTCAGCATACACCCCCATTGCTTCCAAACCCTTATCCACCTTCCCTCCTCATTCCCTAGGTTTCATCCACCTCAAAGACTCCACTGAAATTGCCCCCCTATGTTTCTCTGCCCTCCCCAAATTTTGAGGGTTTATTCCCCAGAATTCCAACCCATCCCATCCTGGGAATTTTATTTGAATATCCCAACTTTTCAACCCCAACCCCCCGCCACCTTATAACCCCTCTCTGGACGCCCTGCAACAACCCCTCAATATAATTTTTGCAACCCTCTCCATGCCCTCCTCCCTTCCCAACCTAATAATACTGCCGGATGAGCGCTTTCCCCCCCTGTGCCCACCATTCCCAAATTTCCCCCCCTTCCGCTCTCCCCCCCCTCCCACCAGCCCAAAAGCCTCCCTCTCTACCCTAAACAGCCGGCAACTTCCAATAGCTTTTATATGTTTCACTACCCCACCAACCACCTCAAACTCCCTATGGTCAAAAAACCCCCATCCACTGTACAAACCCTTCCCACCTGCAATCCCAAACATCATCCATCGCCAGCCACGATCCCCGCCTACAAAAGTGTGCTCACCCACCCCCCCACCCAATGAACCCTCAACCCGCACTCCCCAACAAGTCCCTCAGCTCCACCACACGCAACCCCACCCCTAGGCCCAAATCCTTCCTTCTGATCACGCAGTTGAATCTCCACCTACAACGCCACACCCGGAAATCCCAAACAAAACACCATTGAGTCCCACAAATTCTTTTTACCTTCCCCACCGCACGGTGTACACCCCAGAAACAAACTCAAACCCCACCCCAACCCTTCCACCCCCGAAACCTACCCCCCACATTCCTCCCATGCCATTAGTCGAAAAGGGCTGGTTCCGCCACGCCACTGCCAACCCTTTTTTCCCTGATGACCCCGCTATACCTGATCCTTTCAAACCAGCCCTTTCACACCTAAAGGGCTCCGTTTTGGTTACAGTCACCCATACTAATGTACCCCTCCACCCATCTCGAATTTCATCCCGAACCATTCACATTTATAGTTAAACACTGGAAATCCTTGAGGGTTTGTCCTTCACCTGTGGATGCCAATGAAGCCTTCCCCTTACTACCGCTTTACTCTTATTTTCCCACCCTGTCCTTCCTCTTATCCTTAAAAGCTAAACCTTCCTCCAACATCCACCAAAGGTTTTTATACGTCTTCTGTGGGAGTTACAGAATCACTATCCAAATTGTACCGACCCTTTCGAGTCCCGGGTACCACTTATACTATTTCGCTGGCAGTGCCTTACTGTCACCTGCTCAGTCTCCATGAATCCCTTCCCTGTGTCCTCCTGGACCAACTTTCCACCAGCCCTTCACTGCCTCATCCAACAGCATCCCCCCACTTAATACAGGCAAAGGGTCATCCAAAAGCCTTTGCAACACCTCCAATGGCTCCTCCTGTCCATGCCCTCTGCATCACCACATCCACCAGGAACCTCTTCTGCTCGACCCCGAGGCAATGTATGACATTTCTCCTCAGGGCCCTCCACATTTCCACCCAAACCTTTCGCCTCCCTGGGACCGTTTCCGCTCTTCGATGCCCTCTTGTGCCATCTGCCCTCGTTGTCCTGCATCCGTCCTCTGATGCGATGCCTCATGCATTCTGCGGCTATGTGACCATAAGCCCCACACCCTGCACTTCTTAGTTTCCCAGAAGTCACGTAAACGTGGGAACTCAGGCAGGATGACAATGGGAATCGGTCTCCGGGTCATCTTCAGGAAGGACCCCAAACAGGCCCACCATGGGCCCTTCACCACGTCCCTGCTGTTACAGCATTGTTCAATAGTCGCTGAAAACCTTGCTGATGTCCATTGGTCAGACTCAAGGCACGTTCTTTATCTTAACCCAAGTGTAGGTCCTTGAAAGCCTTCAGTCTACCTGCAGGTGGTGCCAAGATAAACCCGATCCTGTGCCGGTCAACCAACCTTCATAAAACAGCTTAAGGAGTTTCAAACACTCTGTAATGCCGCCATTGTTCCATCAAATCAGTCACCTCACGCTGACAATCCTTCAGGATGCCTGAAAAACAGTGGCCCGTAGCGGGCGGTTCCTGGACCATGTTGATACAGAAAGTATTTACCTTCGTCTGCCGGCAAGCCATATTCGATGAAAACCAAGTTGGCTCAGAGCGTCACCAGGGGTCAGCACCAGCACAAAAACACCCCCCCACCGGTTTGACGAATGCATATGTTTTGCTTATTTTCAGTATCATTATTGGGAATGAGTAACTGCTGTTTGCTGGAGGTTTTTTGTTGAGGGTGAGGGAACCAGGGAAGCTATTCCATATTTAGAGGCAGCTTTAACCCTCACATTCTCACGAACCTCAATTGTTAAACCCAACGAATATGTCCTCTGTAGGGGTGTTTAGAGTCATGAAGAGAAAGTTCTCAAGCTTCCTCTATTTTTCAAAATTCATAATGTCAGTAATATTATTGTATATTTTAAATATTTGTATATATAAGTCTGGGTGGGAAATATTGTAAATCAAAGGCTAAATCTTTTGTATTATACCTTGTAAATAAATGGATAAAATACCGACACAATGGAAAAACAAACACAAAAATAAGGAAAAACGTTTCGCCCACGCAGTGGGTTTACGAGTCACAAACAAGATCTACCTGGATAAAAGGGTTAGTATTTATAGGATTTAGCAGGTGGAGAATGCTGCATGTGACAGTTTCAAAGTAGGGTGAATTACAACCTTGGGAAATAAAAGAGATTGGACAAGTATAAGAACAAAGAAAGGATGAACACTGCAACAGGCCATGGCTCATACTTGGAGGCATGTCAAAACAACACACCAATTTTGAAGACTGTCATCAGTTCTCACCTGACTAAATCCTATAAATACTAATGTTCTTTATCCAGGAATCTGTTTGGACTCGATAAACCCACTGCTTGGGGAAAGTTGTTAAAGGATCAAATTATACTCTTATGTTTTATTTTTTCAACCTATACTTTATTTCTCATTTACTGTTTCCAAAGCAGTGGTTTACTGGCCTTGGATGACACACACAGGGTCTGGTACTTAGACCCACACGCAGGTCTTCACCTTGCATGACCCCACACAGCAGGTCTTCTACCTTGCATAACCACAACACCAGGTCTGATACCTTGCATGACAACACAGCAGGTGTTTGAAAGTATCTGGGCTACCTGGAGAGTGTTCCGGGGTTGACTTCCATGAGGCCCTGTCCATGACCGGCTTATAATACTTCCTGTTTACCTGGAGTTTACCTGAGAGAATTCCAGGGGTCCACGCCCCGCGGCCCGGTCCGTGACCAGGCATCATGTTGGACCAGAGCCTGATCAACCAGGCTGTTACTGCTGGCCGCACGCAGTCCAACGTACGAACCACAGCCTGGCTGGTCAGGTACCAACTTTAGGTGCCTGTCCAGTGCCTGCTTGAAGACAGCCAGGGGTTTGTTGGTAATCCCCTGATGTATGCTGGGAAGCAGTTGAACAATCTTGGGCCCCTGACACTTGTTGTGTTGTCCCTCAACGTGCTAGTGGCACCCTGCTTTCATTGGGGGATGTTACATCGCCTGCCGAGTCTTTTGCTTTCGTAGGAATGATTTCGTGTGCAAGTTTGGTACTAATCCCTCGAGAATTTTCCATGTGTATATAATAATGTATCTCTCCGCCTGCGTTCTAGAGATACAGGTTTAGGAACTTCAAGCGTTCCCAGTAATTGAGGTGGTTTATCGCAGTTATGGTGCCGTGAAGGTTCTCTGCACATTTTCTCACTCCGCCTTGAAAGGTGCAGTTAGTGTGCAGCAATATTCCAGCCTAGATAGAACAAGCGATCTGTAAAGTGTCAACATGGGCTTGGCATCCCTGGTTTTGAAGGTTCTCATTATCCATCCTGTCATTTTTCGAGCAGATCCAATTGCTACGGTGTTATGGTCCTTGAAGGTGAGATCCTCTGACATGATCACTCCCAGGTCTTTGACATTAGTTTTCGCTCTATTGTGTGGTTGGAATTAGTTTTGTACTCCGATGAGATTTTAATTTCTTCACTTTTTCCGTATCTGAGTAATTGAAATTTCTCATCATTGAACTTCATATTGTTTTCTGCAGCCCATTTAAAGATTTGGTTTATGTCTGCTTGGAGTCTTGCAGTGTTTCAACGGTGGACACTGTCATACAGATTCGGGTGTCATCTGCAAAGGAAAACACAGCACTGTGGCTTATATCCCTGTCTAGTCCGATATGAGGATGAGGAACAGGATGGGAGCAAGTACTGTGCCTTGTGGAACAAGCTTTTCACAGTAGCTGCCTCAGACTTTACTCTGTTGACTACTACTCTTTGTGTTCTACTTGTTAGGAAATTATAGATCCATCTACCAACTTTTCCTGTTATTCCTTTATCACGCATTTTGTGTGCTATTACACCATGGTCACACTTGTCAAAGGCTTTTGCAAAGTCTGTGTATATAACATCTGCATTCTGTTTGTCTTCTAGAGCATCCAGGACCTTGTCGTAGTGGTCCAGTAGTTGGGACAGACAGGAGCGGCCTGCTCTAAACCCATGCTGCCCTGGGTTGTGCAATTGATGGGTATCAAGATGAGTGGCGATCTTGCTTCTTAGAACCCTTTCAAAGATTTTTATGATATGGGACGTTAGCGCTATTGGTCTGTAGTTCTTTGCTATTGCTTTACTGCCCCCTTTGTGGAGTGGGGCTATGTCTGTTGTTTTTAGTAACTGCGGGATGACCCCAGTGTCCATGCTCCCTCTCCATAGGATGTTAAAAGCACGTGATAGGGGCTTCTTGCAGTTCTTGATGAACACGGAGTTCCATGAGTCTGGGCCTGGAGCGGAGTGCATGGGCATGTCATTTATTGCCTTTTCGAAGTCATTTGGCGTCGTGGTGATGTCAGATAGGCATGCGTCTGTCAAGTTCTGTGGCACTCTCATAAAAAATTCATTTAGGTCTTCGATTTTCAGTCTGGTTAGGGCTCCTAAAACTGAGTCATACTGGGACTTAAGTAACTCACTCATTTCCTTGCTGTCATCGTGTAGGACCCATCCGTTTAAGTAGGGGCCCAATACTGGATGTTGTTCTCGACTTTGATTTTGCATAAGAAAAGAAATACTTTGGGTTTCTTTCAATTTCATTTATAGCTTTTAGTTCTTCCCGTTTCTTGATTCCTGTAAGATTCCTTTAGTTTTAATTCGATGTTTGCTATTTCTCTGACTAGTGTCTCCTACGTATTTCAGATATATTGGCCTCCTGTAGCCGCTCCGTTATTCTTTGCCTTCGCCTGTATAGGAGAGCCTCTCTCTTTCTAGTTTGCATCTTCTCCTTTTCCTTAAGGGAATTTGCCTTGAGCAAACCTCTAGTGCCACAGAGTTAATTTGGTCTAGACATAGGTTAGGATCTGTGATGCTTAGGCTATCTTCCCAGTTTATATCATTTAGGACTTGGTTTACTTGGTCCCACCTTATGTTTTTGTTATTGAAGTTGAATTTGGAGAAGGCTCCCTCGCGGCTGATCACATTTTGTTGATCTGGGGCTCCCCCCATGCATGTCTGGACCTCTATTATGTTGTGCTCTGAGTATATTGTTTTTGATATGATGACATTTCATATCAGATCATCATTGTTGGTGAAGATGAGGTCCAGCGTATTCTCTAATCTTGTGGGCTCTACTATATGCTGGTTTAAGGTGAACTTGGTGCAGAGATTTAAAAGTTCATGCATGTGTGAATTTTCATCTGAGCTGCCTCCTGGTGTTATCTCTGCTACCACATTGTTTGCAATGTTCCTCCATTTTAGGTGCCTGAGGTTGAAATCCCCCAGTAGCAAGATGTTGGGGGCAGGAGCTGGAAGATTTTCCAGACAGTGGTCAATTTTCAGAAGCTGTTCCTTTAATTGTTGGGACGTTGCATCCGGGGGCTTGTAGACAACTACGATGACCAGGTTTTGATTCTCGACCTTTATTGCTAATACTTCAACTACATCATTTGAGGCATTTAGTAGTTCTGAACATATAAGTGACTCTGATATACAGGCCAGCCCCCCCTTTTTGCCTGTTCACTCTGTCACATCTGTATAGGTTGTAGCCCGGGATCCATATTTCATTGTCCAAGTGATCTCTTATGTGGGTCTCTGTGAAAGCCGCAAACATTGCATTTGACTCTGTAAGCAGTCCACGGATGTAAGGTACCTTGTTGTTTGTTGCTGGCTTTATACCCTGTATATTAGCAAAGATGAATGTAGTTGGATTGGTGGTATTGGTGGTATGTGAAACAGGAAGGAAAAGTACCACATTAGAAAATCTGCCACTTGGATGTCATAGAAAAGCAGACGTAGAGGAAGGCATTATTACTATTACTTCTACTGCTAACTGGCCATTTTGTGTTGGTCTGGAACTTCTGTTAGGAAGATGGCCACTGTTTGACGTAAACTGCCACACTTCGAATCCTATACCTTCAAAGTGTATGTCTAGCCACGTTGTAATAGACTAAATTTCTTGTCACTAACAACTTCTGTGGAAAGACTAATTCCAGTCCATCACAACTTAGTGAAAAAAACCTTACCCACAACTGTCTTTAAAGATTTACAACAATGTTCCATACCATAGTTTCACGAAGTTGTGTCACTTTCAACTTTAAAGTATCTTCGTGACTGATCAGGAATATCAAATTTGCTTAGTATTTCGAAGGTTTGTATGAGAACATCTGGCATCCTCCGATACCCAGTGAGAACTATGAGACAAGTGGATGACATTGATGGAGGCGTCTGATAAGAGCATTGTGTAGGGTTAATAATATTGTTTTTAAAGGTTTCACTTTAAATTTCTTCCTTTGACACCAAGTAATGTTAATTTTGACACCAAGTAGTTTTAACTTTGGCACCAGAAGTGTTAACTTCGACGACAAGTGCTGCTAACTTCACCCAAGTAGTGTTAACTCGTACCTCTGTGCTAGTGAGGTATTGTATATGTATGTTGTAGATGTAGGTTAACTATTATTGGAGCTATATTTTTGTTCATTTAGTTTTGTCCTTCCTTATAATAAATATATAAGTATTGACCATTTAATTAACTTTTTTTTGTGTGAAGGAAGAAGCTTGGCCCTAGGTTGGTGAATGTGGTTTAAATATTTTAAATGCCCCTAGACAGGATGTTTACCCCTAGGCGCCAGTATTTATTTTTACGTAACGTAATAAATACTCTATAACTGGTCAGAAGCCCTAACAGCATAAGACTTTGAAAAGCAATAAATGTCATGCCCATGTATTCTGTCCCAGGCCCAGACTAGTGGAACTCCGTGTTCATCACAAATTGCAAGAAACCAGTTTCACATGACTTAAGCATTATATGGAGAGAGCATAGACACAGGGGACATCCACACTCACTTTAAAACAATAGATATAGCCTCACTTTACAAACGGGGCAGTAAAGCAATTGCAAAGAATTACACACCATAACACTAATGTCCCACATCATAAAAATCCTTGAAAGAGTTTTAAGAAGCAAAATCGCCAACTACGTGGTCACCCAATAATAGCACAACCCAGGGCTACATGGGTTTAGAGCAGGTCCCTCCTGCCTCTCACAACTACTGGACTACCATGACACGGTCTTGGATGTACTGGACGACAAAATACAGATGTTGTATGCATTGACTTTGCGAAAGTCTTCGACAAGTGATAGCATGGTGTAACAGCACACAAAATGCGTGATAAAGGAATAACAGGAAAAGTTGGTAGATGGTGGCCAGGTGGCAAAAGTCTCGCTTCACACTGAGTGTCCGGGTTCGATTCCGGCGAAGGGGTGGAAACATCGAACGTGTTTCCTTACACCGGTGTCAATGTTCACTCATCAGTAAAATGGGTACCTGGGTGTTAGTGAACTGGTGTGGGTCGCATTCTGGGACAAAGTGACCTGGTCACAGACCGGCTGCGGGCGTTGACCCCGGAACTCTCTCCAGGTAAACTCCAGGTAATTTGCCCGAAATGCTCAGCATAACAAGCGGCTTCTATATAGTAGTATGTCATTGATGTCAGCTATGGTCTGTATACCTTGTACCTGGAGTATACCTGGAGAGTTCCAGGGGTCAACGCCCCTGCGGCCGGTCTGTGACCAGGCATCATGTTGGATCAGAGCCTGATCAACCAGGCTGTTACTGCTGGCCGCACGCAGTCCAACGTACGAACCACAGCCTGGCTGGTCAGGTATCGACTTTAGGTGCCTGTCCAGTGCCTGTTTGAAGACAGCCAGGGCTTGTTGGTAATCCCCTGATGTATGCTGGGAGGCAGTTGAACAATCTTGGGCCCTGACACTTATTGTGTTGTCTCTCAACGTGCTAGTGGCACCTGCTTTCATTGGGGGATGTTACATCGCCTGCCGAGTCTTTTGCTTTCGTAGGAAGTGACTCTCGTGTGCAAGTTTGGTACTAAGCCCTCGAGAATTTTCCATGTGTATATAATAATGTATCTCTCCCGCCTGCGTTCTAGGGAGTACAGGTTTAGGAACTTCAAGCGTTCCCAGTAATTGAGATGGTTTATCACAGTTGTGCGTGCCGTGAAGGTTCTCTGCACATTTTCTAGGTCAGCAATTTCACCTGCCTTGAAAGGTGCAGTTAGTGTACTTGTAGTAAATAAAGATATTATTATTATTGTTATTATTATTATTATTAAAGAGTAGTAAACAGAGAGAAGTCAGAGGAGGCTACAGTGAAAAGCTCTGTTCCACAAGGTACAATACTCTGTCCCATCCTGTTCCTCATCCTCTTGTCTGACATAAACAGAGATGTAAGCCACAGCACCGCGCTGATGATACCAGAATTTGCATAAGTGTCATCCACTGAGGACACTGCAAATCTCCAAGTGGACAAAACAATATGAAGCTCAGTGAGGATAAATTTCAATTACTCCGCTATGGAAAACTCAGGAAAATAATAACAGCATAGGAGTATAAAACAAATTCAAACCACAGAATATAACGAAAACTAATGTGAAGGACCTGGGAGTAATAATATCAGAGAATTTCACTTTCAAAGATCACAGCAGTGTATATACCACATTTTCTACGAAAATGATAGGATGGATAATGAGAACCTTCAAAACTAGGGATGATAAGCCAAATGAACAAAATTTAAATTAATGAGCAATTCACACGTTCACATAGGGTCACAACTGTGAGTTATTAGTGCAAATACACTGTGTTAACCTGAGTTAACACTGTTTACCTGAGTTAACACTGTGTTAACCTGAGTTAATACTGTGTTAACCTTGTCACCCTAGGATTTTCCAGGTGTTTATTATGATGCAGCTTTCTCGCCTGCGTTGCAAGGAGTACAGGTCAAGGACTTCAACCATTCCCAGTAACTAAGATGCTTTATTGCACTTATAATGTGCAGTGAAAGTTCTCTGTATATTCTCCAGGTCTGCAGCTTCGCCTGCCTTGAAAGGGACCGTTAGTGTACAGCAATATTCCAGCCTAGAGAGAACAAGAGACTTGAAGAGAATCATTATTGGCTTAGTTAGTTAGTTTAATATCTTTATTATGCACCCCATACCCATCCTGTGGGCGTTAGTCAAAAGATTACAGAGGTACATAATTGGTCCATTGACTGGACTCCAAAGTTTTGATAGCTGAACAAGTTACAGCGGTAATGAACTAGATCTGGTCACAATTATGACAAGTTACAAAGGTAATGAACTAGATCTGGTTACAATTATGACAAGTTACAAAGGTAATGAACTAGAGCTGGTCACAATATGACAAATTACAAAGGAATGAACTAGAGCTGGTAAACATGACAAGTTACAAAGGTTGTAACCATGATAAACGTAAGTAAGTAATTTACTTTTTGCATGATTCATTACCTTTTTAACTTGGAGTTCATTCTTTTTTCTTGTTCAGTTTTCAAAAAATGGGTCCAGTCCCCGACCCATTGATTTCTGAACTTTTTAACTACCGCCCCGGGGTGGGATGGGGTAAAAAGATATTAAACTAACAAGGGAAAAAACAGGAAAACATGCCAGGGTTTAAAACAGTGTTAACTATTTGTTAACCAGGTTAACAAGTGTTAACTCAGGTTAACACAGTGTTTTGGTTAAAGAACTAGTGTTAAATGTATAATTATGCACCCCACCCTTTATAACCAAAAAAAAAATTTTAATTTGAATTTTTTAATTTTTTTAAAGTGTTAACTCAAACAGAAATCAACAATAATATTGGTTTTTGCTGGGGCTGAGTTAAAAATTACTTTTAACTTTTAAATAGAAAATTATCACCACAACAACAATGATAATTTTAAGTTACTATTGCAT
>WNWK01046313.1:0-14366 GCA_009830355.1 Cherax destructor | reverse complement strand
GTGGTGGGAGGGAAGGTAAGGGAGAGGGTGGATAGCTGAAAGATTGAAGGTATAGGAGGTGAGGAAAAGAGTAGTATAAAGGGAATATAGAAGGTTGAACATAGTTGAGGGTAGATGGCTCGGAATCCTTTGTTTTTTTTCCATTGGAAAAAAAACACGGTTTTGATTGGGCAATTAATACTTGTTCCTTCAGTTCGTCACTATGGGACAAGATACTGTGGTCTTTCCTGAGGAAGAAAACCCCACCTTCTCACTCCACAACTGTGGAAGAGGTTAAGGGGTTGTGGCAGTGGTTGAGGGGCTGTGGCAGTGGTTGTGGGGTTGTGTGCAGTGGTTGAGGGGTTGTGGCAGTGGTTGAGGGGTTGTGGCAGTGGTTGAGGGGCTGTGGCAGTGGTTGTGGGGTTGTGTGCAGTGGTTGAGGGGTTGTGGCAGTGGTTGAGGGGCTGTGGCAGTGGTTGTGGGGTTGTGGCAGGGGCTGAGAGGTTATGGCAGTGGTTGAAGGGTTGAGGGGTTGTGGCAGTGGTTGAGGGGTTGTGGCAGTGGTTGAGGGGTTGTGGTAGGGGTTGAGGTGTTGTGGCAGGGGTTGAGGAGTTATGGCAGTAATTGAGGGGTTGTGGCAGGAGCAGACGGGTTGTGGCAGGGGTTGAAGGTTGTGGCAGGGGCTGAGGGATTGTGGCAGTGATTGAGGGGTTGCGGCAGGGGTTGATGGGTTGTGGCAGTGGTTGACGTGTTGTGGCAATGGTTGAGGGGTTATGGCAGGCATTGAGGGGTTGTTGCAGTGGTTGAGGGGTTGTGGCAGTGGTTGAGGGGCTGTGGCAGTAGTTGAGGGGTTGTGGCAGTCGTTGAGGGGCTGTGACAGTGGTTGTGGGGTTGTGGCAGTGGTTGAGGGGTTGTGGCAGGGGCTGAGAGGTTATGGCAGTGGTTGAGGGGTTGTGGCAGGGGTTGAGGTGTTGTGACAGGGGTTGAAGGGTTGTGGCAGTGGTTGAGGGGTTGCGGCAGGGGTTGAGGGGTTGTGGCAGGGGTTGAGGGGTTGTGACAGGGGTTGAGGGGTTGTGACAGGGGTTGAGGGGTTGTGACAGGGGTTGGGTACAGAGTTATAACAATGGTGGCTGAGGTACAAGCTCTGCCAGATAACATTTTCTTGGGATTGCGAAAGTTTGGAGATTGGAATCGTATTTTCTGCTCATCCCTTTTTTGTCTCTCATTTGATTCTTCTGTGTCTTCTTCTCGGGGCAATTTTGATTCACTGAGGGAGAGGGAGGGAGAGTAGGAGAGGGCTAAGGGTGGAAAGAGGGGAAGGAGGAAGAGGGATAATGGGGAGGTGGTGTGGGTATTGTAGGGTACACAATATTGTCGTACACACACACACAATTCAGTCTGAGAGCCATAAGGTGATAATTGCTGTAATGCACAACCCGCCACAGAACTGCAGGAAGCCAAGAGAAGAATACGACGAGAGCAACAGAGCAATGGTAGACACACTAGCCGAGGTAGCCAGAAGAGCCCACATGGGGAGAACAAAGTTACTAGTTATGGGTGATTTCAATCACAAGGAGATTGATTGGGAAAACCTGGAGCCCCACGGGGGTCCTGAATCATGGAGAGCCAAGATGATGGATGTGGTACTGGAAAACCTCATGCATCAACATGTTAGAGACACTACCAGAGAGAGAGGCGGGGATGATCCAGCAAGACTGGACCTAGTATTCACCTTGAGTAGTTCGGACATCGAGGATATCACGTATGAAAGGCCCCTTGGAGCTAGTGATCATTTGGTTCTGTGTTTTGATTATATAGTTGAGCTACAAGTGGAGAGGGGAGCAGGAATAGGAAGGAGAAACGAAACTACAAAAGGGGGACTACACAGGCATGAGGAACTTCCTACAAGACGTTCAGTGGGAGAGAGAATTGGCAGGAAAACCAGTAAAAGAAATGATGGAATATGTGACAACAAATGCAAAGAGGCAGAAGAGAGGTTTGTCCCAAGGAAACAGAAGTAATGGGAAGACCAGAACGAGTCCTTGGTTCACCCAAAGGTGCAGGGAGGCAAAAACTAAGTTCACTAGAGAATGGAAAAAGTACAGAAGACAAAACACCCAGGAAAATAAAGAGATTAGCCGAAGAGCCAGAAACGAATACGCACAGGTAAGAAGGGAGGCTCAGCGACAATATGAAAATGATATAGCATCAAAAGTCAAGTCTGACCCGAAGCTGTTGTATAGCCACATCAGGAGGAAAACAACAGTCAAGGACCAGGTAATCAGGCTGAGGAAGGAAGGTGGGGAGTTCACAAGAAACGACCAAGAGGTATGTGAGGAGCTCAACATGAGATTTAAAGAAGTATTTACAGAGGAGACAGGAAGGACTCCAGGAATTCAGAATAGGGAGGTATACCAACAAGTGCTGGATGAAATACACACAACCGAGGAGGAGGTGAAGAAGCTGTTATGTGAACTCGATATCTTAAAATCGGTGGGACCTGACAACATTTCTCCGTGGGTCCTTAGAGAGGGAGCAGAGATGTTAAGTGTGCCACTAACAAAAATCTTCAACACATCCATTGAAACTGGGCAACTACCTGAGGTGTGGAAGATGGCAAATGTAGTCCCAATTTTTAAGAAAATAGAGAGACACGAGGCATTAAACTACACACCTGTGTCACTGACGTGTATAGTCTGCAAAGTCATGGAGAAGATCATCAGGAGGAGAGTGGTGGAGCACCTAGAAAGACACAAGCTTATAAACGACAACCAGCACGGTTTCAGGGAAGAAAATTCCTGTGTCACAAACCTACTGGAGTTTTATGACAAGGTAACAGAAGTAAGACACGAGAGAGAGGGGTGGATAGACTGCATTTTCTTGGACTGCAAGAAGGCGTTCGACACAGTTCCTGACAAGAAGTTATTGCAAAAGCTAGAGGATCAGGCACACGTAACAAGAAAGGCACTGCAATGGATTAGAGAATATCTGACAGGGAGGCAACAACGAGTTATGGTACGTGAGGAGGTGTCAGAGTGGGCACCTGTGACGAGTGGGGTTCGACAAGGGTCAGTCCTAGGACCTGTACTGTTTTTGGTATATGTGAATGACATAACGGAAGGGATAGACTCAGAAGTGTCCCTGTTTGCGGATGATGTGAAGTTAATGAGAAGAATCAAATCAGTTGAGGATCAGGCAGGACTAAAAAGAGACCTAGACAGGCTACAAGCCTGGTCCAGTAAATGGCTAATTGAATTTAACCCTGCCAAATGTAAGTCATGAAGATCGAGGAAGGGCAAAGAAGACCGCAGACAGAGTATAATCTAGGTGGCCAAAGACTTCAAACCTCACTCAAGGAAAAAGATCTTAGGGTGAGTATAATACCGAGCACATCTCCTGAGGCACACATCAATCAGATAACTGCTGCAGCATACGGGCGGCTGGCAAATCTAAGAATAGCGTTCCAATACCTCACTAAGTAATCATTCAAGACTCTGTACACCATATACGTCAGGCCCATACTGGAGTATGCAGCACCAGTTTGGAACCCACACCTGGTCAAGCACGTCAAGAAATTAGAGAAAGTGCAAAGGTTTGCAACAAGACTAGTCCCAGAGCTAAGGGGATTGTCCTACGAAGAAAGGTTAAGGGAAATCGGCCTGACGACACTAGAGGACAGGAGGTTTAGGGGAGACATGATAACGACATATAAAATACTGCGAGGAATAGATAAGGTGGACAGAGACAAGATGTTCCAGAGAGGGGACACAGAAACAAGGGGTCACAGTTGGAAGTTGAAGACTCCTATGAGTAAAAGGGATGTTAGGAAGTATTTCTTCAGTCATAGAGTTGTCAGGAAGTGGAATAGCCTAGAAAGTGACATAGTGGAGGCAGGAACCATACATAGTTTTAAGACGAGGTTTGATAAAGCTCATGAAGCAGGGAGAGAGAGGACCTAGTAGCAATCAGTGAAGAGGCGGGGCCAGGAGCTATGAGTCGACCCCTGCAACCACAAATAGGTGAGTACAAATAGGTGAGTACACAACTAGATACCTGGAAGGTGGTGGGCCAGATAACATGTGTCCGTGTGTGTCCTAAGAGTATGAGCAGATGCAGTGTGTGTCCTGAGAGTATGAGCAGATGCAGTGTGTGTCCTGAGAGTATGAGCAGATGCAGTGTGTGTCCTGAGAGTATGAGCAGATGCAGTGTGTGTCCTGAGAGTATGAGCAGATGCAGTGTGTGTCCTGAGAGTGTGAGCATTTGCAATGTGTGTCAGTAACAACAATCTTCAGGACAACTGAGGTGTGAAAGACAATATTCCCAGTTTTCATGAAAGGAGACAGACATGCAGAATTAAACTACAGACCTGTGTTGCTGACATGTATTGATCGTAAATTGATGGAGAAGATTATCAGGAGAAGAGTGGTGGAACACCTGGAAAGGAACAGCCTCATTTAGGACAACCAATACGGTTTCAGGGTTTCAGGGAAGGGGAAATCTTGCATCACAAACCTACTGGAGTTCTACGATAAAGTAACAGAAGTATGACAAGAGAGAGAGGGATGGGTAGACATGTTCTTGGACTGTGAGAAGGTTTTCTGTGCAGTACCACACAAGAGACTGGTTGAAAAGCTAGAGGAGCAGACAGGAATATCAGAGAAAGTACTGCAATGGATCAGGGAATATCTGACAGGAAGGAAACAACATGTGCTAGTCCGTGACGAGGTGTCAGAGTGGGTGCATGTGTCGAGTGGGGATCCACAAAGGTCAGTCCTAGGTCCCTTGCTGTTTCTAGTATATATGAATGACGACTTGAAGCTAATAAAGGGAATCCAAGTAGACGAGAATCAAGTAAGACTACAGGGAGATCTGGAAAGCCGAAAGCCTGGTCCGATAAATGGCTCCTGGAATTTAACCCCAGCAAATGCAAAGTCATAAACTTTGGAAAAAGACAAAGAAGACAGCAGACGGAGTACAACCTAGGAGGTCAAATGCGGAAAAACTCACTCAAGGAAAAGGATCTTGGGGTGAGAATCTTTCCGAGCACGTCTCCTGAGGCGCACACCAACCAAATAACTGCTGCAGCATATGGGCGCCTGGAAAACCTGAGAATAGCGTTTCGATATCTAAGTAGCGAGAAATTCACGACTCTGTACACCATTTACGTCAGGCCCATATTGAAATATGCAGCCCCAGTATGGAACTCACACCTGATCAAGTACGTCAAGAAATTAGAGAAAGTGCAAAGGTTTTCAATAAGACTAGTCCCGGAACAGGAGGGTTACGAAGGACATGATAATGACATTTAAAAATACTGAGAGGAATTGACAAGGTGGACGAAGAAAGGATGTTTCGGACGTGGGACACAGCAATAAAGGATAAAAGCTGGAAGTTGAAAACTTAAGATGAGTCACAGGAATCTTAGGAATTATTTCTTCAGTAATAGAGTTGTCAGAAAGTTGGCATGGAGCTATGAATCGACACCTGCAACCACAGTTAGATGAGTACACACACACACACACACACCCGCTTTTATTCTCCCTTCAACCTCTGTCATTTCTTTAATCTTCCACTCTTCTCCCCTAGCTCAATCCTTCCCTCCCTTCCTCTCTACCTCCCGCCATCTAGCCACTGTAGACTCTGCTGACTCGACAATTCATAAGATTATTGGTGGCGAAAATCATATCTCTTCGCATGATCTTTGAGTGAGAGCTGAGCTTGTTATTGTTATTATCTTTGTTAGACAAGTTACTACTGTATCATTGTTAGCAAAGTTACTGACACTATCATTATTAGGGAAGCTCCTCTTATTGTTAATGTTAATAAAATTACTTACATTATTAGTGTTAGTCAAATTATTGTGATAATTGTTAGACAAGTTACTGCCTAACTGTTAGACAGGTTACTGTTATTAAGATTCTTATCACTGGACAAGTTCTGGAATGGAACATAAGAAGGAATTGTTAGCCTTAACAATGACGACAACTACACCAAGAAAGATCTTTTGCTTAACGATTTAAAAGTCGTCTGTGTCCAGAACGACCATTGCACACCCCGATCTTCCACCTCAGACAATGTACAGAGACACGACTGCCACAGAGAAACCAGAAACCACTGTACACACACTGCCATTGTACACACACTGCCACTGTACACACACTGCCACTGTATACACACTGCCACTGTACACACACTGCCATTGTACACACACTGCCACTGTACACACATTACTCCCATCCTTAGGAAACCAGGATCATTCTCAGGCTTTTAGGGAAGCAAATTCTGCTACCTACTTCCCATTAATTCCAATTCTGTACACATTTAGGAACTTCCCAAGACACATAAAGCCAACATATCTTTCTGCTGCATCACTTCCGGAATCGCCATTGTACCCCACAAACTTACGGGTGTTTTAGACAAACACCTGTGAAAAGAGACTCAACGAGGAGGTTTTAAAAAACCAAGAAACTTGCTAGCCTGGACGTGACCTGCCTCTTCACTTGAGTCGCCAGTAATCAAGTTATAACTTTGCAGTTGTGCCACAATTACCCTCATCCTGCCAATTTATTTGCTGACTTTCATCGATCTTGTTGAAATCTTTGTCAGATTCACCTTCATTGTGTTTGCCTTTGACATATACACAGAGAAATTTGGAATAGTCATGGGATCACCTCTCCTCGCAGTGCAGTTTTAACTTAGATTTTCCTTAATACCTTAAGAACCATCCCATGATGGCCAATAAAATATTACTAAATGGTTATAATTATGACCACAATTTTTCAAGGGGTGGACCAGTAAGCCAGCGGAAGGCCTCGGTCAGATTACCAAAAGCTCAAACGGCGGGTCATCATCTAAAGCCTGGGCCAAGATATTATTCCAAGTTGTGTCATAAGCTTTCTCAAGGTCGAAAAAGATGGCGATAACCGAGTGGTTATTAGCAAAGGCATTACGAATATACGTATCCAAGCGCAGCAAGGGGTCAATGGCAGAACGGCCCTTACGGAAGCCATATTGACTAGTGGAGAGACTACTGTGCGTCTCTAAATACCACATCAAACGTCTATTAACTAGACGTTCCATCACCTTGCAAACTTCACTGGTAAGAGCGATGGGACGGTAGTGAGAGGGATCACGTCCCGTAGCACCTGGTTTGTGAAAAGGGAGAACAATAGCAGACTTCCACAGCTGGGGAATAACTCCTTGCGACCATATGAGATTAAAGAGTCGTAAGAGGACAGTAAGAGCAGACTGATGTAAATGCTGTAGCATATGGATATGTATGCCGTCTGGTCCAGCTGCCGATGATCGGCAAGCAGAGAGTGTTGCCTCCAGTTCTTGAAGGGTAAAAGGCACGTTATAAGATTCTTCTCTGAGAGAAGAAAAATCTAAGGGCTTTAACTCGCTGGCAGACTTAGAAGAAAGGAACGAGGGGCATAGATGGAGCCCCTGAGAAATGCAGACGAGATGATTACCAATTTCAGTGGCAACGGCAAGAGGGTGTGCTATATTCACACCGGCAACCTGAAGAACAGGAGCCGGGTCGGGGGAGAATTTACCACTTAATTTCCGCACTTTCTTCCAGACTGCACTCATCGAGGAAGCCGAAGTGACAGTAGAAACGTAATCTCGCCAGCAAGTGCGTTTAGCGTCACGTATGACACGGCGAGCAATAGCTCTCTTCTGCTTGAAATCAAGGAGTCTCTCTGTGGTTCTGTTATACCGATACCTGCCCCATGCAGCGTGTTTTAAACGCACTGCCCGAGCACAAGTAGGAGACCACCAAGGCACGCACTTCTGAGGATGCTTGCCCGAGGTTTGGGGGTCTCAGCCACCAGTGTTGTACCATGCAGGGGTCTCAGCCACCAGTGTTGTACCATGCAGGGATATCAGCCACTAGTGTTGTTCCATGAAGGGGTCTCAGACACCAGTGTTGTACCATGCATTGGTCTCAGCCACTACTGTTGTACCATGCAGGGGTCTCAGCCACCAGTGTTGTACCATGCAGGGCTCCTAGCCTCCAGTGTTGTATCATGCAGGGCTCTCAGCCACCAGTGTTGTACCATGCTGGGCTCTCAGCCACCAGTGTTGTACCATGCAGGGCTCTCAGCCACCAGTGTTGAACCATGCAGGGCTCTCAGCCACCAGTGTTGAACCATGCAGGGCTCCCAGCCACCAGTGTTGTACCATGCACGGCTCTCAGTCACCAGTGTTGTACCATGCAGGGTCTCAGCTACCAGTGTTGTATCATACAGGGCTCTCAGCCACCAGTGTTGTACATGCAGGGCTCTCAGCCACCAGTGTTGTACATGCAGGGCTCTCAGCCACCAGTGTTGTACCATGCAGGGGTCTCAGCTACCAGTGTTGTATCATACAGGGCTCTCAGCCACCAGTGTTGTACATGCAGGGCTCTCAGCCACCAGTGTTGTACATGCAGGGCTCTCAGCCACCAGTGTTGTAACATGCAGGGCTCCCACCAGTGTTGTAACATTCCAGGGACCAGTGTTGCAACATACAGGGATGCCAGGGACCAGTGTTGCAAGATACAGGGGTGACAGGGACCAGCTTTGGAACATACAGGGTCTCAGGGTATAGTGTTTGCAATATACAGGTGTGCCAAGGACCAGTGTTGCAACATGTAATAAAAATCCCAGGGACCCGTGTTGCAACATACAGGTGTCTTAGGAACCAATGTTGCAACATAGAGGTTCCAGGGACCAGTATTGAAGCATTTATGGGTTCCAAGCACCAGTGTTGCAACGTACAGGGGTCCTAGAAACCAGTGTTGCTACACTGAGGTGCCAGGGAGTAGTGTAGCAACATACAGGAGTCCCAGGGACCAGTGCTGTAGCATACAGGGGTCCCAGGGACCAGTGCTTCAATATACAGGGGTCCCAGGGACCAGTGCTGCAACATACAGGGGCCCCAGGGACCAATGCTTCAACATACAGGGGTTCCAGGGACCAGTGCTGCAACATACAGGGGTCCTAGGGACCAGTGCTTCAACATTCAGGAGTCCCAGGGACCAGTGCTACTACATACAGGGGTCACAGGGACCAGTGCTTCAATCTACAGGAGTCCCAGGGACCAGTGCTGCAACATACAGGGGTCCCAGAGACCAGTGCTTCAACATACAGGAGTCGCAGGGACCAGTGCTGCAACATACAGGGATTTCAGAGACTAGTGCTGCAACATACCGGGGTCCCAGGGACCAGTGCTTCAACATACAGGGGTCCCAGAGAGCAGTGCTTCAACACACAGGGGTCCCAGGGCCCAGTGTTTCAACATACAGGGGTCCCAGAGACCCCTATATGTCTCACATGAGTGAGACGGGTTGGATTTGAGTGGGACTTGCACATGAGTAAATAGAAATGACCCAAGTAGAAATGACCCAAAATGGATGAATAATAGGCTCAAATATCTTTTAGGGCAGAAGAAAAAAGATTGAAGTCCCTTAAATTGCATTCACTTGTAAGACGAACGCCCCCCTTCAAGGTTGGCGACATTGCAAACCTGTACGAAGAACTTTCACGGCACACATAAGTTGGATAAAGCACCTAAATTACTGGGAACGGTTGAAGGTCCTTGATCTGTATTCCTGGAACGCAGGCGAGAGAGATACATGATAATATACGCTTGGAAAATCCTAGAGGGATTAGTACCAAACTTGCACACGAAAATCACTCCCTATGAAAGCAAAAGACTCGGCAGGAGATGCAACATTCCTCCAATGAAAAGCAGGGGATGCCAAGAGTACACTGAGAGGCAACACAAGAAGTGTCAGGGCCCAAGATTGTTCAACTGCCTCCCAGCATACATAAGGGGATTACCAATAGACCCCTGGCTGTCTTCAAGCTACCCGTGTCATCAAGGTACCTGTGTCTTGAAGCTACCTGTGTCATCATGTTTCCCGTATCATCAAGCTACCTGTGTCATCAAGCTTCCTGTGTCATAAAGGTACCTGTGTCATAAAGGTACCCGTGTCATCAACGTACCCGTGCCATCAAGCTACCTGTATCATCAAGGTACCTGTGTCATCAAGGTACCTGTGTCATCAAGCTACCTGTGTCATCAAGTACCTGTGTCATCAAGGTACCTGTGTCATCAAGCTATCCGTGTCATCAAGGTACCCGTGTCATCAAGGTACCCGTGTCATCAAGCTATCCGTGTCATCAAGGTACCCGTGTCATCAAGGTACTCGTGTCATCAAGGTACCTGTGTCATCAAGGTACACGGGTACCTCCTCTCATATCTTACTTCATTATCTTCCTCTCTGATATTCACTTTTTCCCATCTGTGTCTTGCTGTTTGACACTGCTCACTCTACTTTCTTTCTTTTCTCTCCCACAGAACCCTTTTCTCCTCTCTCCTCAGAACCCTTCCGACTCTCCCTTTATCAGAACAATTCTGACCCTCCCTCCCTCCCTCCCTCCATCAGAACTCTTCCGACCCTCCATCAGAACCCTTCCCTCTCTCCCTCCTCAGAACCCTTCTCTCTCCCTCCTAAAGAACCCTTCCCTCCTTCCTTCAGAATCCTACCCTTCCTCCCTCCCTTTTTCAGAACCCTTCCATCCCTCCCTAAGAACCCTTCCCCTCCTCTCTCCCTCCCTCAGAACACTTCCCCCCCTCCCTCGTTCAGAATCCTTCCCTCCCTACTTCAGAACCCTTCCTCCCTCCTTCCTTCCTTAAAATCCCCTCCCTCCCCTCTTTCTTGAGAACCCTTCCCTCACTCCCTCATTCAGAACCTTTCCTCACTCCCTCATTCAGAACCCTTCCCTCCTCCCTTCTTTCTTCAGATCCCTTCCCTCCCTCCCACCTTCAGAACCCTTCCGTCCTTCCTTCAAAACCGATCTTTACCTCCCTTAAATCAGAACTCTTCATTCCTTCCATCCCTACTTCAGATTCCTTCCTTCTTCCTACTTCAGAACCATTTACTCCTCCCTTCTTCAGAACCCTTCATTCCTCCCTTCAGAACCCTTCCTTCCCTCCCTACTTCAGAACCCTTCCTATTCTCCCTTCAGAACCCTTCCTCCCTCTCTACTTCAGAACTGTTCCCTCCTTTTTTCCTCAGAACCCTTCTGTCCCTCCCTATTTCAGAACCCTTCTGTCCCTTCCTATTTCAGAACTCTTCTCTCCCTCCCTCTCTCCATCAGAACCCTTCTCTCCCTCCTCTCTCCATCAGAACCCTTCTCTCTCTCTCTCTCTTCCTCCTTCAGAACCCTTCTTTCCATCCATCTGTCCTTCAGAACCCTCTCTCCCTCCTTCTATCCTTGAGAACCCTTCCCTCCCCCTCTTCCTTCAGAACCCTTCTCTCCCTCCCTCCTTCAGAACCCTTCTCTCCCTCTCTCCCTTCTTCAGAATCCTTCCCCTTCACTCCCTCTATCATTCCTTCAGAACCCTTCTCTCCCTTTCTCATTCCTTCAGAACATTTTCTCTCCCTCCCTCCTTCCTTCAGAACCCGTCTCTCCCTCCCTCATTCCTTCTGAACTCTTATCTCCCTTCTTCAGAATCCTTCTCCTCTCTCCTTCAGAACCCTTCTCCCCTCCGTCTCTCCTTCAGAACCCTTCTCTCCCTCCCTTTCTCCTTCAGAACCCTTCACTCCTTCCCTCTCTCCTTCAGAACCCATCTAGCCCTCCCTCTTTCCTTCAGAAACTTTCTCTCCCTCCTCTCTCCTTCAGATCCCTTCTCTCCCCCACTCCCTTTCAGAACCCTTCTCTCCTTCCCTCTCTCCTTCAGAACCCTTCTCTCCCTCCCTCTCTCCTTCATAACTCTTCTCTCCCTCCCTCTGTCCTTCAGAACCCTTCTCACCCTCCTTCAGAACCCTTCTCTCCCTCCCTCTCTCCTTCAGAACCCTTCTCTCACTTTTTCAGTACCCTTCTCTCCTTCCCTCTCTCCTTCAGAACCCTTCTCTCCCTCCTCTCTCCTTCAGAACTCTTCTCTCCCTTCCTCTATCCTTCAGAACCCTTCTCTCCTCCCTCCTCTCCTTCAGTACCCTTCTCTCACTTTTTCAGTACCCTTCTCTCTCCCTCCCTCTCTCCTTCAGAACCCTTCTCTCCCTCCCTCTCCTTCAGAACTCTTCTCTCCCTTCCTCTATCCTTCAGAACCCTTCTCTCCCTCCCTCTCCTTCAGAACCCTTCTCTCACTTTTCAGTACCCTTCTCTCCTCCCTCTCTCCTTCAGAACCCTTCTCTCCTCCCTCTCTCCTTCAGTACCCTTCTCTCCCTCCCTCTCTCCTTCAGAACCCTCCTCTCCCTCCTCTCTCCTTCAGAACCCTCCTCACCCTCGGTCCCTCCCCACTATATAGTTACTGTGGACTGCTGACTCAACCAATAACAAGGTTTCCTAGGGGTGAATATTGCTTCTCTTGGCATGATGCTTGTTTGAGAGCTGAGTTTGTTATTGTTATTATCTTTGTTAGACAAGTTACTACAGTATCATTGTTAGCAAAGTTACTGTTATCGTTTACGCAAGTTAATGTCAGTTCAACAAGTTACTGTTATTAAGATTGTTATCGCTGGACAAATTCTGGAATGAAATTAGTAGTAAAGTTAATAACGACAACCTCACAGACAATGATCTTCTGCTTAATCAAGATTTCACTCTTGGGATCTGCCATATTAGACTCTATACAGACACATCCTTCATGAGAGGAAGCAGGAATGTTCTCACTTCCCTGATACTGCCACTGATAAGAGACACTATTGTCTTAGTAGAACTAAGATGATTCTCTGTCTTTATAGGGAAGCAAATTCTGTGATCTAGTCCCTATTAATCTCAGTTTTGGACGCATTTATGGGCTTCCAAGCCTTATAAAAGCAATATTCCTTTACACTTCAGGAATGTATCCCACAAACTGGCAGGTGTTTGTGCCCTACACCTGTGTATGATGGACACAGTAATTCACATTTGTGACTCCTGAGACCTCTCCAGGCTCAACATATGTGACTCCTGGGAGACCTCTCTAGGCTCAACATATGTGACTCCTGGGAGACATCTCTAGGCTCAACATATGTGACTCCTGGGAGACATCTCTAGGTTCAACATATGTGACTCCTGGGAGACTCTCTAGGTTCAACATATGTGAGTCCTGGAGACCTCTCTAGGCTCAACATTTGTGACTCCTGGAGACATCTCCAGGCTCAACATATGTGACTCCTGGGAGACTCTCTAGGCTCAACATATGTGACTCCTGGGAGACATCTCTAGGTTCAACATATGTGACTCCTGGGAGACCTCTCTAGGTTCAACATATGAGTCCTGGGAGACCTCTCTAGGCTCAACATTTGTGACTCTGGAGACATCTCCAGGCTCAACATATGTGACTTCTGGGAGACTCTCTAGGTTCATATGTGACTCCTGGGAGACCTCTCTAGGCTCAACATTTGTGACTCTGGGAGACATCTCCAGGCTCAACATATGTGACTCCTGGGAGACTCTCTAGGTTCAACATATGTGACTCTGGGAGACCTCTCTAGGTTCAACATATGTGACTCCTGGGAGACCTCTCTAGGCTCAACATTTGTGACTCCTGGGAGACATCTCCAGGCTCAACATATGTGACTCCTGGGAGACATCTCCAGGCTCAACATATGTGACTCCTGGGAGACCTCTCTAGGCTCAACATATGTGACTCCTGGGAGAGACATCTCCAGGCTCAACATATGTGACTCCTGGGAGACATTTCCAGGCTCAACATATGTGACTCCTGGGAGACATCTCTAGGCTCAACATTTGTGACTCCTGGGAGACCTCTCTAGGTTCAACATTTGTGACTCCTGGGAGACCTCTCTAGGTTCAACATTTGTGACTCCTGGGAGACCTCTCTAGGCTCAACATTTGTGACTCCTGGGAGACCTCTAGGTTCAACATTTGTGACTCCTGGAGACCTCTCTAGGCTCAACATATGTGAGTCTTGGGAGACCCTCTAGGCTCAACATTTGTGACTCCTAGGAGACATCTCCAGGCTCAACAATGAGATCATAATAAATGAGACACTTGTGCAACATTTGGGTATGTCTAGACTGAAGCTGAACACATCGACTATATTTCCAAATGAAGGCGGAATTAACGGAAGCTAGAAGAGAGATTCAACGTTTGAAGGGTATATGAAGATTATCCCCGGAACAATGTCGCCGATGATCAGACCAACGAATGGATGCTAGTCGAATCTGAAGGGACGAAGCTGAAGTTGAAGAAGGTCCAGGAGACGCTGTGAAAACCAGCAACTCTTTCTCCTTGTTATCAGACGAATGTGAAGACATCCGCGAAGACCATCTCTACAAAGACCGTCGAGAACGCCGCACACCGCCAGTCGAGGTAGGAAATTGTTTTGTTGGGGAAGCAATTAAGTTTTGGATAGGGTTTTTCTTAAGGATAGGAATGGGGGGGGGC
>WNWK01046312.1:0-14366 GCA_009830355.1 Cherax destructor | reverse complement strand
TGTGTGTGTGTTGTGTGTGTGTGTGTGTGTGTGTGTGTGTGTGTGTGTGTGTGTGTGTGGGGGTGTTGATTGCCTTTTGTCCTGTGCACATGTCGATTGAAGGCTGGGCCTGTTGTGTGGTTGTGTGTTTTATATATGTGTTTTATGTGTGTGTGTTTTATGTGTATATGTAAGTGTGTATGTGTGACCCAACAATAAAATTTGCACCAAGAACTCTTTACAGTTGTGACTGGGTGTGACTAGTGAAGTGTTTATTGCGTTATAATTTGTTCATGATTGTAACCATGTAAAAACGTAAGTAAGTAAATTTACTTACATGTTTCATTACCTTTGTAACTTGTGAGTTCATTATCTTTGTAGCTTGTTAGTTCTTACCTTTGAAACTTGGCTATCAAAATTTTGGGGCCCAGTCCCTGGACCCATTATGTACCTCTGTAATTTTTTGATACCGCCCACAGGATGGGTGGGGGGGTATAATAAAGATATCAAACTAACTGGGGATTAGAGTAAACTTTTGACAAATACACTGGAGACACCCCCGGTCTTGCTAACTTATTATATTCACGGGTAAACGCTAAATCGTAAGGGTCATAGAGCACCTGGGGAATGGGAACCAGTCATTTTAATCAGAGTAGGGTGAGGATAACAGGGGGCCCCGGTGGTCTGGTGGCTAGAGTTCTCGCTTCACACACGGGGGGCCCCGGGTTCGATTCCGGCGGTGGAAACATTTCGACGCGTTTCCTTACGCCTGTTGTCATGTTCCCCTAGAGCAAATGGGAAACCCCAGGTGTTAGTCGACTGGTGTGGGTCGCATCCGGGGGGACAAGATTAAGGACCCCAAAAAAAACAGACAGTCCTCGATGCCCACTACTTTCTTGGGTTATCCTGGGGTTTAAACCCCTGGGGTTAAAAATGAAGAAATCTTATCTTATAACTTAAATTTTTTGGGATCAAGAGATTTTTATCCTCACAGCTGGTTACTGTCACACCTAGCAAAAAAGGAAAAAGGGGTTTGATTCCGGGACAAACGGAAACTTTGGCATGTTAGCATACACCTTGCTCCTTTTCACCTAGCATTATGTAGTTATCTGAGCGCTAGTGGATGGTCAGTCGCATCTTGGGGGAGAAGATCGTTATTTAATATCCATGTCCAGCTCCTGGACATGTCTCTCAACTTGCCGTTTGGAAATTCACTTTTTTAGCCTCGTGTCCTATCGGGAAAACGTACAAAGGAGGATTACTAAGTTGATCCCATGTATCAGAAATCTTCCCCATGAGGAAAACTGAGGGCCCTGAATCTGCACTCTAGAAAGGCGTAGAATTAGGGGGGATATGATTAGGTGTATAAATGGAAAACAAAAAAAAAAGGGGGTGTAAATAGCGTGCTAAAAATATCTAGTATTGACAGGGCCGGCAATGGCTTTAAGTTGGGTAAATTCAGATTCAGGAAGGATATGGAAAGCATTGGTTTGGCAATAGAGTTGTTGATGGGGAACAAAATCCCGAACAGCTATAGAGGCTAAAAAGTTGTGTAGTTTTAAAAAAGGCTAGATAAATATAGAGTGGGTGCGGGGGGGTGTGAGTTGGTTTTGACTAGTTTTGCTACTAGGTCAGATGCCGTGCTCCTTCCATGAATGTAACCTGACCTGGGTGGGCGGGGACTTGCCGGGGGGAACTTGATCTCCTCGCATGGGCCAGTAGGCCTGCTGCAGTGTTCCCTTTTTTCTTATGTACCTATTCTTAAAACTATGCATGGATCTTTCCCCCACGCCTTCATGAGGTCACTACTTTCCCACCAACCTGAGACGGGAAAAACTTCCCGACATAATTTTGACTCGTCTGTCTAGATCCCACTGTGCCCTGAGTACCTGTTTTTCCCCTCAAATTGCCTGTCCGTCTGTTCTACCAATTCCTCTGAGTATTTTGCATGTTGTTATATATCTTCCCCGGTCCTTCTCTCCTCCTGGGCCATTATATTCAATCCCTTTAGTGTAAAATTGAAACTTTACCGAGTTAAAAAAAAAAAATTGGAATGTTGGAAGCAGATCAGTTTTTGGAGAATGCCTTTCAGATCGGCTTCACTTTTACCAATGGCGGGGATCATTAAAACAGCTTTACTCTTTGGGTGTTTAAAATTTTAATTTTCTTATTTTTTTAAGCAAATTGTTTCCCTTAATAACTGGAAAATGTCTCTTCTGATCAGCTTCAAACCCATACTGCTGGTATATCTTAATAAAGATTTTTTTTATTAATTTTGAGCTGTGTGCATGCCCTTTGCTTTTTTTGGCAATTTTAAAAAATGGGTTTTTTTTAAATCAAAAAAAAATGTCTTTTCTACAGGATTCTAAAAAAAAATTAAATAGAATGTAAATGAAAAATAAACGGGAAAAATAAAACAAGTTTTATGGTGTATTTCCACTCTGCTACACTTTTTTTTCCCCCGAAATGCATTGAACGACAGTGGCTTTATTGTGTGCTTAAAATATTGTATTACATGTATATTACATGTTAGTGCCCCTAATGCCATGGGATGCCAGTGGCCCCCTTGCATTAGTTTTTTTAATTTAACTACCAATAACTATGTATACTTGTAACGCATCGAAATAAAAAAATATTATTTTATTATTAACTACATTTTGTAATACTCCAGAAAGAAATAGAGTTTGTTTGAGGGGAGACTCCCATTTTTTGGAACATTCCGTTTATTATTCAAGAACATCTTATTTATTTTTATATTATTAACTACATTTTTTAATACTCCGAAAGAAATAGAGTTTGTTTGAGGGGGGACTCCTATATTTAGGAACATTCTCGTTTATTATTCAAGAACATCTTATTGGATAGGCTTCAAATTTTCACTGCTTTTTTTTAATGTATTGGGGGAAATTCATGGGAGTATTTGCATGCGGGGATTTTTGTACAATGATACATAGATCATTCCCAAATTTTTTATCCGTGTGACAGGTGTCCCCTATCCGATCGCTAGCGTACCCAGCTCACACACTGAGGTCCGGGGTTTGAATCCTTCCGGTACGGCTGGAAAACATTAGGGACGTGTTTCCCCTTCACCCATCAGTGTAAAAAGGGTACCTGGGTGTTAGTCGACGGGGTGAGTCGATCCTGGGACAAAATGACCTTATTTGGGGGAAAAACCAGCATAACAAGAGGCTTTCATACAGATGTCTTTATGTCAGCAGGGCCCATACCTTGTACATGTAGTAAAAAAAAAAATTATGTATATGTATTTAGACAATATAAGCGCCAAACCCAGCAGGGTCATACAGGCTGCAGGATAGGGGGGGGAACTGTGTAATATGATTGATCTGAAACTACAATGGTGGATAACAGTTAGTAAGGGCGGTGGAGTGCTAAAGGAAGTATAATTAAGGTTGTGTAATAACAGAGTCCCCTTTGTTGACTTAATAATTTCAACAGTCGTGTACCCTACTTAAGTAGAAGAAAGTTGCATATTTAAGGGGAAAAAGAGATTTTTTTGCCTTTTTTAATCCAAAATAGCAAAGTATTATTTTACTTTATTCATTATTTTGTTGTTGCTGGTGAAATGTTTTTGATCCAAGGAACGGGAGTCATATCTTGTTTGATCGAATTTAAATGTTTTCCCATTCCACAGGTGTTGTGTGACCCCTACGAATTTAGGTCTTTCCTCTGTTTAAAAATATAACAATTGTGAAGGGATTAGTCTTCAATGGTTGATGACTTAAAAATGGATGGAAGGTTTCATGGGGTTTTTGGGTGTGTAGGCACAGATTTTTTTGAATTCTGTGCAATAACTGGAAAATGTTTTTTTTGGTCAGTTTAAACTCTTAGTACCATGTTTTTCCCCCAAAAAAATCTCTTGATGTTAGGTTGTGTAAGCTATTATATAATTATTATAATCATAATTAAACGCTAAACCAAAAGGGTTAGGTTTTTCAGAAAACAGGACAAGTGTTTCCCAACGCGGGTTCACATTCTTATGCATTTTTATTGTGATAATTTTTTTAAGTTGATTTTTTTAAATAACTGAAGAATGTCTCTTCTGAAAAAATAAGTCACAGTGTTTGACTTTATTTGGTTATCCTAGTTTGAAGGTATTTTATGTTGATATCTGTGTGTCCTCAAGACCACTCTTCAAAATTTTAGGTTATGTACACAAAGTTACATAAAACTTTCAAAGTTGGTCAGCCCTAAAGAAAGTTTAGACTTTTTCCGGTATTTTCCCAATTTTCCCCTTTTTTAAGAAATTAAAAATTTTTTAAATACGATAATTTTAAATGCGATAATTTGTGTCGCATCTGGTTATTTTAACTTTTCCATGCTGATTACTTTTCAGTGCAACATCTAAGCAATTCAAAGGGAATTTAAATTGTTTGTGTATTTTGGATATTGGTCTCTCTGAAAGGTTTGAATTAGATTTGGGGGCATGTCCTAATATTCGATTTTTTTGAAAAATTGGACATCTAAAGGGGATTAAGTTCCTTGATGCTGGTGGGGGGTTTGACTGGGGAATTTGGGACCTGTGCCCCATTTCCCCTCTTGAGCCTGAATACCTTCCACCCCCCCCACACGGGCCCTGTATACCTCCAGGTTTAGCGCCCCCATGATTATAATGAAAAAATTTGGGGATAAATTTCCTTTGATGACTTGTGAATCCCTTTTTTTTTATTCCCTCCAATGTTGACGCTGTTTTTTAAACCCGCATTATCCTTATGCCGCACTTTACAAAACATCTAGTTATTATATTCTAGGAGCCCTAAATTTAAGGGTCATACAGCCCTGGGGAAAGGACAGAGAGGAAGGCCCAATAATCTTTTTTTTATTCCCTTCCAATGTGCGACACTTTTATTTAACGCATTATCAACTTATGCCGCACTCTGCGACCGAAATACATCTGGTTATTATATTCTGGGGAACGCTAAACTCTAAACTCGTAAGGGTCATACAGCGCCTAGGGTAATGAAGGACAAAGAGGATAGGTTCTTTCCCTGGATCAAGACCCCCTAACAGGCATCAAGGTACCTCCTGTGAACAAATTTTTTTATTATTAGCAAATCACCTGCAGGGGCTTACAGGGCATTACATGAATTATTAACTGCAAGTAATTTGGTTGAGGTAAGGGAACTTAAGTCGGGTAGGTCATTGAACTGCAATTTTCGATTGCCCACTTCCTCATTTTTTTGATTAAAAAATTAAAACCAGCTCTCTGGTACATTAAGTTTAGTGGATTGTATGATTAGGCTTGCTTGCTGGGTACACAAAAATATAACTATTAGTACAAATAACTTTGTATTACCACTTACCATTTAATTGCTGGGTACACTTAATGATGGAACACACCCCAACCTAACCCCCGGCAGCTAGAATTTACGATGGCCAATGCAAAAAATACTGTACATTTGGGTAATATATTTAGCTAAGGGTGTTGTTGGGAGGGATTTTTAAGTCCTCTATTTTCGTCCTCCCACACAATTCTTGGGTCCCCCCAAAATTTTATGTCCAATTTTTTGCAGGAACGTGTCAGCAATTTTTAAAATTTCGAATTGAGGCCGATACACCCCCCAAAACACCGAGAACGCCCGATTATTAACAGAATTTCCCCCCTACAACCAGTGCTCACAAATTGCAAAAGGCGTTTCCCCCCCCGGCGTCCCTACTGCTGTTCTTCACACCCCCCCCCAAAGAAATTTCGAAAGGGGCAAATCAGCATCCCTTTTATTACACAATTGTATTATTAAAAATTTTCCCATGCTGAATATAGGAAATTTAAAATTTCCACACCTCCTTTAAATCAAAACAATATATACCCCGACATTGAATTTTTTTTTTTAAATTTTAATTTTGAGGGGGGCGCTAAACCCATAGGATTATACAGCGCATGTTGGGGAGGGAGGAAGGTATTCAGGCCAATTCAAGGCATTGGAACATAGGTTCAATTCCTTTTTATAAAGAACCCCTTTACCAGCGCCAAAGGGGCCTGCCTGGGGGTCGGGGGCCAGATCGTAGGGGTGTGGGTGACTGGGAATAAAGTGAAAATATATATATATATATATATATATATATATATATATATTCAAAAAACCCCAAAGAAATTTTACAATTATGGCAAGCCTAAAAGGATTCAAAACCCTAAAAATTTTACAATAATGGCAAGCCTAAAAAGGGTTTAAAAAACCCCTAAGAAATTTTAAAATAATATATATATATATATATATATATATATATATATATATATATATATATATATATATATATAAAAAAAGGAAAAACTTATTTTGGCTTAAATAGCAACGCTTTTGTGGGTCGCATCCTGGGACAAAACTGATTTAAATTTGCCCAAAATGCTCTGCATAACAAGCCCTTTCTATATATAGTATGTCATTGATGTCAGCTAGGCCTGTATACCTTGACAGTAGTAAATAAAGAATAAGGGAAGCAAAATTTTTTATGCAAAGTTTCCCCAAAAATTATTTTGAACCTAACGAAAAAATATATTTCATTGTGTTTGTTTATTATTAATTTTTCGTAAACTTATCTAAAATATATTTAGTTGGATTAGGCTAAATTAAACTGCGCTTGTTATGATAAGGTTAGGTAAGTTTCCAAGGTTCATTTGATACAAAATTATTAATTTTTACATTAACATAAATGAAAAATATATATATTTAAACGTATAAGAGAAAATTTTTTGAAAGAACTTAATTTTAAATGAGTTCTTCTAATTGACCAGTTTTTTCCTATTCGACACGACATGCTTCTATTTCCCCCAACTCTCGACAACTTGCTATCACACTCAATAATCACTACAAAAATGTTACCGTATTCTACAACCCTTTACAACATGCTACTATATTTCATAAATCTCACATGCCACCGCACCTACAACCATCAACATGCCACCACACTACAACCATCAACATGCCACCGCACCTATAACCATCAACATGCCACCGACCTACAACCATCAACATGCCACCACCTCTACAACCATCAACATGCCACCGCATCACAACCATCAACATGCCACCGCACCTACAACCATCAACATGCCACCGCACTCTCAACCATCAACATCCCCCAATTACAACCATCAACATGCCACCACCTCTACAACCATCAACATGCCCCCGCACCTACAACCATCAACATGCCACCGCACTCTACAACCATCAACATGCCACCACTCTACAACCATCAACATGCCACCGCACTCCAACCATCAACAACATGCCACCACACTCTACAACCACCAAAACATGCCACCACACTCACAACCACCAAACAACAGCCCCACACTCTACAACCACCAACAACATGCCACCACACTCTACAACAACATGCTTCCACATTGTAGAACATGCTGCCATTATCTATATCACCCTTCACAACACACTACAACACTCTACAACCAGCCACAACTTGCCATCACGCATTACCCTCAACAGCATTTCACAACACCAGTAGGTCAGTTTCAGACATCTGAAGGAAGTTTTTAAAAATTAACACGAGCAGATTTATTTGACCATTATACATCGTACCTTTAGTATTGAGATAAGTGCAAAAATCAATGACTAGCAAAAAATACATGCATATAATCTTCTGTATTTTGTCTACCAGCATGCATCCATTATTGGTAATTACGGTAATCACATATAAGAGTGAAGAGTGCAGTTTAGTGAGCTAGTTTTTTCACGTTCTAGTAGAGAAGCGTGCCATATGTTTAACAACATAATAAGATTAATAAAGTATATGTAAGCCCTTAAGTGTAGTAAATTAAACAAGGTTACCCACCTCCCACTTTGAAAATTCCAGTGCTATAAACCTGTCTACACCAATGACTAGACTACACTACCATACTACTAGCTTCGTGTGGTGCTACACACTACCAGCAGCTACTTTTAAAGATGATCCCAAGTGTGACGGGGCAGGAAGAGAACGTCAGTTTGGCCTGATCTTTGGTGAGGGAGGAGAGGTAGGTGGGTAGCCCTGCCACTTTCTCCATTCCAGCGGTGGTCCACCTTCGTGTTGTCGGCAGGTCAGCAGGAGGGTAGATACCAGTGGGTTGTGTAGAGCAGTAATTGAACCACCAACCGCCGCCTCCTGACCATTCCAAGGCCCCCTATAATCATAATTTAAAAACAATTTTTTTTATATATCAGCGACTATTAATTTTTATTGTCTCAGGTTTTGCTTTGGTTAGGTTGGGTAAGGTTGTCAGGAAACAGGACAAGTGTTTCCTGACGTGGATTTTAGTCATATTATAACCCGCCGATGGAGCTTTTGCTCATCCGACCGATCCTTCCACCACTTTAAAAAGTTATAAGTACTTTTGTTACTGATGCAACACAGTTGTTAAGATTTAAATTTTTAAAAAAAATCTTATGTTAGGATTTTCTATGCTGAACATTATTTATAGTCCTAAAATCGCAACATATTTTTTATAACATTAGCTTTTTCATTAAAGCATTGCTAAACGTTTAATGACTTGGTAACTGGCAAAGGCTTTTTTTTGTTGCATTGGTAGGGCACCCACTCACCTGTGGACCATCATTGTCTTCATCGTTGTGCTGAAGTCCATACCATTGTGGTATTCCATGGCATCACCAGCCGTGCTGGACTCGTTGTACCGCCCATTCAGCTCATAACCACGTCTGCCATATTTGGTGGGCCCACACTGTTGCAGAGATAAGTTTTTTACTTAATCTGAGTAATTCAGTAAAGATTTTCCTCATCTCAATGATTTTTTAGGTTTTGTTATTTTAAATACACTAAAGTACTTCTAGGGTCAGCACTATTGGCTACCACCTCAAACAGCCTTCAAGTGGATTATTCTGTGGTTTGCACTGAATCATAATATGTATAGTCTTACTTTACCAGCTAGTAATCTGTTCTATACTCTCCTGAAACTAGAAGAATAAATATTTTGTATGTTGTACATATAGTTTTGCAAATTTAAAGTTGTTGCTTCTTGTATTCAGGTTAGCAGAAGGCTTTTTGAAGACATAGTCATTGTTTACATTACTGGATGTTACAGGCTTCTTAAAGACATAGTCATTGTTTACATTACTGGATGTTACAGGTTTTTTGAAGAATAGTCATTGTTTACATTACGGGATGTTACAGGCTTCTTGAAGACATAGTCATTGTTTACATTTTTGGGATGTTACGGTTTATTGAAGACATAGTCATTGTTTACATTATTGGATGTTACAAAAGCGTCTTGTAAAACAGACATCCAGACAAGCTAGGGGGTTAACTAATTGGCCCCCTTCTAGCTGCTGGCCTGTTTCTGGTTTCGTAACAAGAGGTTGGATTATGTTTATTTCAGTTATCCAGGTTACTCTATAGCCCTCTTCAATATTAATAAGGATCCCATCTGAATGAACTCAAAGCAATAAAATTTTAGGATCTTTATAGTAAAGTTGTCTGAAGTATATATCCCGAATTAAAAAATTTAAATAAATAAAGCCAAACTCCCAATTCTCTTGATATATATATATATATATATATATGTATTTTGTGTGTGTGCGTTTACCTTCAATAATTAAGGTTCTCAAGTACCGACTGGTACATATGTACTACGAAAAAAACTCAAGAATATGAACAATGCAATAACATATATACAAATAAATGAGAATAAGACTATAAACTCAAATCTAGTGATGTCTTCATATACCCAGACTCAGGCCACAACCCCAAACAAATAAGTGCTTGTGACGGGTGATGAACAGACATTCTGTCTCACCCAGGGAGACCTACAAACCAACCACAAAGTAACCCACAAGGCAGATTAAGTTAGCTGAATCAACAAATTAACCACCGGAATAAAAAAACTCGATTAAGAGGGAAATCAACCGCCAGAGAGGGGGTTTGATATCTCCCTAAGGGGGGCCAGGAGGTAACTTGAGTGAGGAAAACCACCGCCCCAACATCGGGTTTGATCACGTGACTACAGGTACCACAGCGATTGAAACAAGGGAAAAAGGGGTTTAAACAAGAGCAGACGGCCAGTCTTAATTCCATCACTAAGTATAACTAAGCACATCCTACTTATATACATGTATAAATAATAATATAAAACAAGATTTTTCCCATTTTAGCTAAATGAAAACATCTCCAATATAAAAATTATATGATAATAAAATATATACAGAATATTAAATATACTTGCGCCCAGTTCGGGGGGCGCAACACTGGATATATTCTGTGTCCTAATGAAATGACCGGGGAGTGATCAAGTCAGAAGATCTCACTTTCAAAGACCATAACACTGTAGCAATCGCATCCCCTAGGAAAATGGCAGGATGGATAATGAGAACCTTCAAAACTAGGGATGCCAAGCCCATGATGACACTCTTCAGGTCGCTTTTTCTATCTAGGCTGAAATATTGCTGCACACTAACGCACCTTTCAAGGCAGGTGAAATTGCTGACCTAGAAAATGTACGAGAACCTTCACGGCACACAAACTGCCATAAAACACCTAAATTACTGGGAACGCTTGAAGTTCCTCAACCTGTACCCCAAAGAATGAGGGGGAGAGATACATGATTATATATAAAGGATTAGTACCAAACTTGCACAGAAAATCACTCCCTGTAAAACAAAAGATTCGGCAGACGATGCAACATCCCCGCAATGAAAAGCAGGGGGGCCACTAGCACGATGAGACAACACAATAAGTGTCAGGGGCCCAAGACTGTTCAACTGCCTTCCAGCATACATAAGGGGATTACCAATAGACCCCTGGCTGCCTTTAAAAAGGCACTGGACGGCACCAAAGTCAGTACCTGACCAGCCGGGCGGGTTTGAGTCGGATTGCGGGCCAAAGTAACAGCCTGGTTGATCAGGCCCGATCCACCACGGGCCTGGTCTCAGACCGGGTCGTGGGGTGTTGACCCCGAAACCCCCTCCCGGTAATGAAAACTGGATATGTTCTGTGTCCAATGAAATGACTGGGTATGTTCTGTGCCCTAATGAAATGACTGGGTATGTTCTGTGTCCCAATGAAATGACTGGATATGTTCTGTGCAATGAAATGACTAGATATGTTCTGTGTCCTAATGAAATGACTGGGTATGTTCTTTTTAATGAAAAGACTGGATATGTTTTGGCCCAATGAAATGACTGGGTTGTTCTGTGTCCTAATGAAATGACTGGGTATGTTCTGTGTCCAATGAAATGACTGGATATATTTGGGCCTGAGAGACTGGATATGTTCTGTGTCCTAATGAAATGACTGGATATGTTCTGTGTCCCACTGAAATGACTGGGTATGTTCTGTGTCCTAATGAAATGACTGGATATGTTCTGTGTCCTAATGAAATGACTGGATATGTTCTGTGTCCTAATGAAATGACTGGGTATGTTCGTGCCCTAATGAAATGACTGGATATGTTCTGTGTCCTAATGAAATGACTGGATATGTTTTTTGGTTTTAAAGAAATGACTGGATATGTTCTGTCCCCTAATGAAATGACTGGATATGTTCTGTGTCCTAATGAAATGACGGGGTATGTTCTGTGTCCAATGAAATGACGGGATATATTGTGCCCTGAGATGACTGGATATGTTCTGTGTCCTAATGAAATGACTGGATATGTTCTTTTCCTACTGAAATGACTGGTATGTTCTGCCCTAATGAAATGACTGGATATGTTCTGTGTCTTAATGAAATGACGGGATATGTTCTGTGTCCTAATGAAATGACTGGATATGTTCTGTGCCCAATGAAATGACTATGATATTAGCCATGTCAGTTTTCATTTGAATTTTGATCAGTCTTGTAGCCTTCATTGCCCCTTATGTGATCTAATACCGAGTCCAAATTATATGATACAGGTGAAGTAAAAACAGGAGTCAAAAGTTTTTTTACCGCAGGTTCTTTTGTGAAACTGCAAGATATTAAACCATTTTTGAGGTGGATATACCTATTGCTTGCCCCGCACTTGAGAATGCAATGGCTCAAAAACCAAACCAATATAAAATTAATTTAAAATATTGTGTGCAAAAAAGTTCAATTATTTAATGTAATTATTTATGAATTGCTTTTTTTGGTGACCCACCTGAAGAAGTCGTAGAGGGAAGTAGCCCCCTCATCCTCCCAGGTCATATCAACACGCAGGCTGAGGGTTCCCTTCGTCAGACGGTACAGTGTCTCCAAACCTACCACAAAATCTTAATTCATGTAATATATATATATATATATATATATATATATATATATATATATATATTTTTTGTCGTCCCTTTGGGTAAAACTGATCAAATCAAGAACTCTTTTAAAAATTGTCCTTTCTAAAATTTTCATACATTTAAAGATATATTTTTCTTTAAATGTTAATGAAAAAATTTATAATTTTCAAAAAGAATCTTATAAAACTTCCCCCAACCTTTTATAACAAGCGAAATTTTAAATTTACCCCAACCCCGAAATATATTTTAGATAAGTTTAAAAAATTTAATAATAAACAAAAACAATTAAATATATTTTTTTTGTTAGGTTCAGAATGATTTTTTCGAAATTATTGCAAAACAAATTTTCGCTTGTATTTATGGAAAAAATGCCTTTAGCCATGGCATGCCACTGGGATGCCAGGCATTAGGGCAGTTGCATTACAGTTTTATAATTGTAACTACCCAAAAACAGTGTACACTTGTAGCATGCATCGAAATAAAAAAATTATTATTATTATTATTATTATATTATATCAATAACAACACTGCACTAGTCAAGGATTCGAACCCATGCTGCGGGCCCGCCCGTGGTGAGCGGGAAACCCCTGACGTTGGGGAACGCAACCTCGAACCACCCAGCCAAACAGGTGTTACCCTTTCAGAGGAAGCGTGATGTGGGTGCCTTGAGACCCCTTTCCTCCCCCTTTGGGTTTAGCCCAACTTCGATTTTATATTATTGTGACCCGAAAAGGGATTGATCTAACATTGCGACTAGCGTCATGGGTTTTCGCTCACCATGAGGCAGGGCCCCAGCAGCATGAGTTCGAATCCTTGACTAATCCAAGTTTTTATTGATCAAACCACTTGTCTGTGGTCACAATAATATAAAATACTGCTCGTTGAGGCTAGTAAACCCTACGGGGAGGAGAATGAAATTAGCTCAGGGCACCCCCACCTTTGTCCTCGGACCAAGGGTAACACACCTAGCTCGGCTGGGGGCTTGGTTCTTGTAAAGGTGGGCCCGTGGGTTAGAGCATTAGGGGTTTTGCCACCATGAGGCAGGCCAAAGAAGCATGGGTTAGAATCCTTGGCTAGTCGCAGTGTTATTATTGATCAATAATATATATGTCGTCCCGATTAGGAAAAACTTGCGGTTTTGGTTTAAATAGCAACGCTCTTCTTGCCATATAAGACAAGCGAAAATTTGTGTATGCAAAATTTCGAAAAAATCATACTAACCAACGAAAAATATATTTCATTGTGTTTGTTTATTATTAAATTTTTGGGAAACGTATCTAAAATATATTTAGTTGGGTTAGGCTAAAATTTAAAAGGGGCTTGTTATAATAAGATTAGGTAGGTTTTCTAAGTTTTTTTAAAAATTATAAATTTTTACATTAACATAAATGAAAAAAAAAATATTTAAACGTATAAAGAAAATTTTAGAAAGGACAATTTTTAAAAGAGTTCTTTTAATTCACATATATATATATATATATATATATATATATATATATATATATATATATATATATAAAATTTTCTTTCAGTCCACAACAGCATTCGAACCGCAAACTCGGCATCAGAGCTAGTACTTTATCCATACAAGACTCTGGAGTTTTGGCAAATATTTTTTTTTTTTTTCCGAGGAAAAGCATTTTTTTATTAAAAAACGAAGATATATACATTGGCTGTTATTATTATTAATCAGCAAAAAAAACTACTTCTATTTTCCCCCATGGTAAAGATGAACAGGAGCCAGAGGGGGCCCCACCTATCCAGTACTCTCCATTAGGGGCACCAAAACCACTAGAGTAGGACTCCCGGGGGCCTGGTGAGTGTGTAACCCTGGTGCCATTCCGATTACCCCACCCCACCATCTAACTCTTGCTGCACCACACTTTCTGTCCTCCCCCACAAGAAATCACCCCATGAAATATTTGTCATAGGGAATGCCAGGACACATATTGTAAACTAATGCATCTGTTTATGGGGCACTGGTTTAAATGCTGAGTGTCCGTGGTTGATCCCCCGGGACGGGGTTTAAACTTTGGGGATGCTGCCTTACACCTGCTGCTTCTGTTCACCTAGCAGTAAGTGTTGTGGTTTGCACGGGGGTTTAAAATTAAAGAACCACACTGGAAATGCCGACAGTCCTCGATGACCCATGACATTATTAGGTTATCCTGTGTT
>WNWK01046311.1:0-14366 GCA_009830355.1 Cherax destructor | reverse complement strand
ATGTGTTATATGTCTCAAGTTTGTCATATTACGTGTGTTTGTTGCATTGGGGTAGCATGTTTTGTCTTATGACCTTAAACTTAAGTGATTGCACATTGGTGGAATGGTGATGTTATTGGAAGAGCTTGTAGTTGTTTAGGTGAGTCTAGCAGTGTATACGTAGAATTATAGGTTGGGTTTTGTATATATTTGTCTGTTCTGGCGAATGACAGGAATCTTGTTGTGTTTTGTAATATTTTTATGATAAGGTGATTTTGGTGTAGGGAAGTTACAAGATGCAGATTTTGGCTTAGATGCAGGCTATTATGTACATGGTAATATATATGTCATGTTTTGTATTTTGTAGTTTCAATAAAATATAAAAAAAAAATTCTACCATACTATGTTTATATGTAATCCCACAGATCGTTAGCTGGGTTACTTTGTTCCAGACCCACCGCTGGGTCTACCGATATAACTCACATAAGCTCACAATACACTGACATCACTGTTTATAAATTCGTCATCTGGCGATTTCCAACCACTTCGAAAGATTTATCAGGTTCGACTTCTGTAAAACATGAAACCAATGACAGTTTGTTTGTACGTTGAGTTGTTAAACTATTCATTAGGAAACTCTCTCAAATTTGCTGCTGGAAAGTCTAGTCCCACACCTTGTAAGATACTGCGTGTGTGTTCTACACGAGAGTGATCAGATCACAGGACTGCTAGGAGTACAATGAACACTGTTATATACAGCAGAAACCAGAGTAGCTGCAGTTGCAGAATCAGAAAGTATGCTCTTTCTTACGAGTACCCAAAGTTCCTCTGCTTTTTTGCTTCCACCTACAAACGACATGTCAACAACATTGACACGATTAATTAGGCAGAGTAGGCAAAGTTAACTTAATAAGTCTCAAAGACAGCATTCTCACTTTCGCAGAAACAATATGAAAACTCAACTAGCAACAATATACAATAATCAAAACCAGGACTATTCCTTATTTCGTGATCCCCAGACCTGTTAAAGACCTGCAGTACTGGGTACTACTGGTTGTCTTATAAGCCCATGTCATAAACTTTGAAAAACAAGGAAAGTAAGACTGAAATATCATGTTGAGTTACATAGATTTTTTCCTTTACCTAATCGATAAGTGCATTATTTTCAAAATGTACAAGGGTTTTCAACACAAGTCTAAGTAATAATGAACAGTGAATACAAACTAACAAAAGGTAGTCACAATGAGAAATGCACCTTCTGATGGCCCTAGAGAATCTGATTGAGTGGAATAATTACCTAGACAAAGACGACAAACCTCTTCCCTTTTTCCTCTGACAAGTCAGGATTCCACAACACACGGTCACCAGACGATCCCGGGTTGCATGCCACCACTAGATGGCTCTTACGAATCTTCAAGGTGTATCTTTTTATTAAGATATTCTTTTTTAAATTTTGAATTAAATAAAACTAGGAATCGTTGGAATCTGAGTAATAACTGTAGAATGATTCATCTGATCGGCTTCAAATTGTAACTGGGTGACTTAAATCACAGATTACCAATTATATTCAATAAACTGTGTTATTCCTGAATATTGTATTACTAAAGAATGCTTCTCCTGATCGGCTACAAAATATTAATGATGATACATTCACTAAAAGGATGAGATCCCATAAGTTTAGTCTAAGTGCAAACTTGAAATTTAACTAAAATTTATAAAAGAAAAAAAAACACTTGGAAACGTTGGAATCGGATCTATTACCATGTAATGCTTCGAACTTTTATTATTGGAGGCTTTCATTAATAAAAAGAAAGTTTGGCCCAAGAGCTGTGTAAATTTCAATTAGCCATTTTTATTAAATTCGTTATCATGTAATAACATGAGAATGCATCTTCTGATCTGAATTGGACATATTATGGAGTTGATTTTTGGCTGTGTTTTTTTAAAAAATTTAATAAAAACAAATATTTTTCTTCGTAGATTGTAAAGGAATTAAAATAGAATATAAATGAAAGAAAAAATACAAACAAATTATTTTTATGACTTTTTTTTAATTTAACGAAGATAAAGGTTGCTATATTCGTAACATTTCTCAGTAGCATTTTCCGTTTCTTTCTCAAAGATATTTTTTTAATGAAAACGCCTTTTTCGACCAGGATCAATTTTCAGTGCTGGTATGCAGTATCTTGGGCGAGTCATGGGACTATATGCATGAGTGGCTACGCTATGGACAATGTTATATAACAAATTCCATGATTTTGTTTCCTTATGATGACAAGAAAAAAAAGCCAGATCGGCTTAAAAAATTTCAACACGAAGGATGGTATTGTTAATGGAATATGTTGGTGCCATACACTGGGAACCAGTCATGAACACACTAAATCCTCCCCAGTGCCAAGAGAAGCTGAATACAGAACCATACAAGGTCTGTCTCGCGCCCAGCAGACGGAGGATCAAACCTCCACAAAGTATTGCGCTGAATAACCCAAATAGGTTTAGCGCTTAACATGAATTATATATATATATATATATATATATATATATATATATATCATTGAGGTTACTGAATTGTTTAAAAACGTAAATATGTCACAACAATGTAAACACACTTTGAGATAAGAGATCGACGATTTAGAGTAAAATCTTGGGATGTAACAAAAGGAATAAAAAAAAAAAAAGGTTATCCAGGATATTGCAAGACCCAAAAATATTTTTATTTTTATGCAAAATCCAAGTTAAGACCTGCCTGTTGAATTGGACCTTTAATGTTAGGAGACTCATATACTGACGATGAACAGTAAATGAGCTTGAGTTTGAGTCCGTATTCAGCAACCCATAAAATAACAGCAGAGTAGAGAATGCAGAAACTTTTTTTCATTCCATCGGAAAGCCACGTGGACCAACTAACTGAATTTTTTTTTTTTTTTTTTATTTTATTTAAAAACACATATACATAACAATCCAATAAATGCCCAAAAAAAAATCAGGCTCATATAAACAAAAACAAGCAAACAGAACAGGAAAAAACACATCTGTCTCTATATCCTATAATAAGAACCCGTGCCAAAAGCACAAACCAAAAATGTCCATCCTACTACCCATACTAGCTAATTACTTCTATACAATAACATAACACACTGTCAATGAAACTGTACATACAGTGTCTCAAAAACACCACAAAATTAAACCTTTGGTTACATATCTTACTTCTTCCCTACCACAAAACGCAGTACATAGGCATGAATAAAATAAAACCTTAAACTTTCTGCCTATAAAACAGGTGTTGCACAATAACACATAAAAACAGCTGACCCCGAAACAAGGGTCACACCACATCATCATCTTAAATAAGAAATACATTAACATCAAGCCATCACTACCGTAGACATCACTGTCTACAACACAACGTCACATTCCCACACCGGAGAATAAGACCACACAAAACACATTTGTGTTGCATACATATACAAACACTAGAAAAAAACACAAAAATATGCAGAAGCTGCTCATAATGTAATTCAAACAAAAATAGGGAACACATACAGAATACAGTACTAAAACGTTAAACCTCAGAAAACATAACAAAACATCAAATTAATCCTACATGAATTGCCACAGATACCTGGGCCAACTTCACCCAAGCACACCTGCACACTGTCGGTTGTCTAACACCTAATACCTCCTAACCTCCAACCTGCCACATAAATGCAAACTGCCAGCACATCACCACCGACAAACCCTACTACTTTAACTTTAGATTACACTACTACATCCTAGAGGAAAACCCCATGCGTCCATGACCCCTATGACCCCCCCCCCAACCAACCTCACTCCAAGTCTGAGTCTTCTGAAAATTAACACTAATCCCAAAAATCCAGCATCATTGAGGTAAGCACCACAGTTACCAAAGGCACTATTGTTATTGCATCTTTGCTGTTCCTTATCCTCATAGCAGACAGATAAAAGTACCCGTCACAGCTTTGTATCATTTGCAGATGACACTAAAATAAACATGAAAGTCACTTCTTTAGAAAACTGAAAAAAAATAACAGAAAGATATAAACAATGTTTTAAAGTGGATAGTAGTGAATAACATGACGTCCAGTTGTGATAAGTTCCAGCTGCTCAGGTATGGAAAGGGATCGTCGAAAATAACGAAAGGAAAACGTGAAAGACTTGGGAGTAATTGTGCCAGCTGATTCCCTTGCCAGGAATTTCAGCAACTCCTCGTTAGGAAATAACTGTTATATTCAGGATGGTACTTACTCTTGAGCCTGAAGGGCTAATATAGCTAAATGATGTTGAGGTATAGCAAAGTGGCAGTGAAAAGCCACAAGGAGTGGTCACAGGTGGTTGGCGTCTGTGGTCACAGGTGGTTAGCGTCTGTGGTCACAGGTGGTTAGCGTCTGTGGTCACAGGTGGTTAGCGTCTGTGGTCACAGGTGGTTAGCGTCTGTGGGACGGTGAGGAGCCGTGAGCAGACAATGGCTCATTAATGTCACTTGTTGATAGTGAAAGACTGATGAAGGTGCCTGGTGATGGTGAAAGACTGATGAAGGTGCCTAGTGATGGTGAAAGACTGATGAAGGTGCCTGGTGATTTTGAAAGGCTGATGAAGGTGCCTGGTGATTTTGAAAGGCTGATGAAGGTGACTGGTGATGATGAAAGACTGATGAAGGTGCCTGGTGATAGTGAAAGACTGATGAAGGTGCCTAGTGATGGTGAAAGACTGATGAAGGTGCCTAGTGATGGTGAAAGACTGATGAAGGTGCCTGGTGATTTTGAAAGGCTGATGAAGGTGCCTGGTGATTTTGAAAGGCTGATGAAGGTGCCTGGTGATGATGAAAGACTGATGAAGGTGCCTGGTGATTTTGAAAGGCTGATGAAGGTGCCTGGTGATGGTGAAAGGCTGATGAAGGTGCCTGGTGATGGTGAAAGACTGATGAAGGTGCCTGGTGATTTTGAAAGGCTGATGAAGGTGCCTGGTGATGGTGAAAGGCTGATGATGGTGCCTGGTGATGGTGAAATGCTGATGAAGGTGCCTGGTGATGGTGAAAGGCTGATGAAGGTGCCTGGTGATGATGAAAGACTGATGAAGGTGCCTGGTGATTTTGAAAGGCTGATGAAGGTGCCTGGTGATGTTGAAAGGCTGATGAAGGTGCCTGGTGATGGTGAAAGGCTGATGAAGGTGCCTGGTGATGGTGAAAGGCTGATGAAGGTGCCTGGTGATGGTGAAAAGCTGATGAAGGTGCCTGGTGATAGTGAAAGGCTGATGAAGGTGCCTGGTGATAGTGAAAGGCTGATGAAGGTGCCTGGTGATGGTGAAAGGCTGATAAAGGTGCCTGGTGATGGTGAAAGGCTGATGAAGGTGCCTGGTGATGGTGAAAGGCTGATGAAGGTGCCTGGTGATGGTGAAAAGCTGATGAAGGTGCCTGGTGATAGTGAAAGGCTGATGAAGGTGCCTGGTGATAGTGAAAACCTGATGAAGGTGCCTGGTGATGGTGAAAGACTGATGAAGGTGCCTGGTGATGGTGAAAGGCTGATGAAGGTGCCTGGTGATGGTGAAAGGCTGATGAAGGTGCCTGGTGATGGTGAAAAGCTGATGAAGGTGCCTGGTGATGGTGAAAGGCTGATGAAGGTGTCTGGTGATGGTGAAAGGCTGATGAAGGTGCCTGGTGATGGTGAAAGGCTGATGAAGGTGCCTGGTGATGGTGAAAGGCTGATGAAGGTGCCTGGTGATGGTGAAAGGCTGATGAAGGTGCCTGGTGATGGTGAAAGGCTGATGAAGGTGCCTGGTGATGGTGAAAAGCTGATGAAGGTGCCTGGTGATGGTGAAAGGCTGATGAGGGTGCCTGGTGATGGTGAAATGCTGATGAAGGTGCCTGGTGATGGTGAAAGGCTGATGAAGGTGCCTGGTGATGGTGAAAGGCTGATGAAGGTGCCTGGTGATAGTGAAAGGCTGATGAAGGTGCCTGGTGATGGTGAAAGGCTGATGAAGGTGACTGGTGATGGTGAAAGGCTGATGAAGGTGCCTGGTGATGGTGAAAGGCTGATGAAGGTGCCTGGTGATGGTGAAAAGCTGATGAAGGTGCCTGGTGATAGTGAAAGGCTGATGAAGGTGCCTGGTGATGGTGAAAAGCTGATGAAGGTGCCTGGTGATGGTGAAAGACTGATGAAGGTACCTGGTGATGGTGAAAGGCTGATGAAGGTGCCTGGTGATGGTGAAAGGCTGATGAAGGTGCCTGGTGATGGTGAAAGGCTGATGAAGGTGCCTGGTGATGGTGAAAGGCTGATGAAGGTGCCTGGTGATGGTGAAAGGCTGATGAAGGTGCCTGGTGATGGTGAAAGGCTGATGAAGGTGCCTGGTGATTGTGAAAGGCTGATGAAGGTGCCTGGTGATGGTGAAAGGCTGATGAAGGTGCCTGGTGATGGTGAAAGGCTGATGAAGGTACCTGGTGATGGTGAAAGGCTGATGAAGGTGCCTGGTGATGGTGAAAGGCTGATGAAGGTGCCTGGTGATGGTGAAAGGCTGATGAAGGTGCCTGGTGATGGTGAAAGGCTGATGAAGGTGCCTGGTGATGGTGAAAGGCTGATGAAGGTGCCTGGTGATGGTGAAAGGCTGATGAAGGTGCCTGGTGATGGTGAAAGGCTGATGAAGGTGCCTGGTGATGGTGAAAGGCTGATGAAGGTGCCTGGTGATGGTGAAAGGCTGATGAAGGTGCCTGGTGATGGTGAAAAGCTGATGAAGGTGCCTGGTGATGGTGAAAGACTGATGAAGGTGCCTGGTGATGGTGAAAAGCTGATGTGTGGCAGAGAGACAGAGAGGAGCGGAAACACAGTTATTATATTACTCAGGCGCTGGCAATGCTGACCAGGCAACCGAGGCATCCCTGAGGAATAACAATGAAAAAGAAGGATTAAAATATATATACAGTAGATATGACAAAATGGCTGATGGCCATAACAAGTGCCGAGTATTAATTTTCACTCGAATGTAATGCCATAACAACCTGATAATATACAAACAAGCCAGCCATGTAGACTTACCAGAGCAGGTGGGATAGTTAACCAAGTAAGCTTTCCAGATGGCGTGAAATACGGGAAAACTCGCCCTCACTCTGGTAAATTATTATACCAATGACCCTACCCTAATTTATATACATACAGTAGCGTACATATTAACTGGGACAGTGATGAAATAAGACATTTGGAAAATAATTCTTTATTTGAAAAATGCACGGCAATGGTATGACAGATAATTGATTTAATAAGAGATTTGACTACGCTTTGCGTTTATATGCAGTGCTACGCTTTGGCTTAGCATCGACCAATATTAAACACATTTTGGCAAGTTCTTATTCGTGGTACCAGACCCTAATAACAACAGCAATTAGCGTCTCCACAGTTGAAGAGTCCTGTTTCGCGATCCTCCATTTGGTTATTGCCTATAGATTCTCAATTGGGATGAGGTCAGGAAACTTTTCAGGACAGTTTCGAAGAATGTCAGCATTTTTGGGGAGATGTGTGGCATGGAGCAAGATACCGCTGGAAAATGGCTTCTCCAAACGTAAAGTCTCTCCACAATGGGAAGCAAATGAATTTCCAGGATTGCCTTGTATTTGTCAATGTTCATCGTTCCCTTAACAATAACAAACCGTCCAGGGCCTTTAACAGTAATACTACCCCAAAACAACAGCTTAGGTGGGTGTTTAGGCGCTTGTGGAATGTGTCTATTCCGAAGATGTTTGCCTTTTCTCCGTCTCACTAATACTGATCTGTACCTATGTTCTTCAAAATGTGCCTCATCTAAAAATAAAACTTTTCTCCATTCATCAATCATCTATCCCTTATGATCGAGTGCCCACTGCAGCCATTTTTTCTTTGTAGCAGCAATCAATAATTGTTTCTTTGCTGGCTTTCTGACAGGTCTGCCAGCTTCAATGAGCAAATCTCTCTATAGATCTTTGCTAGTTTTCTTGGGATCCTTCAGTATATTTCATATTATAACCCTGTCATCCTGAGGTGTTGTCTTGCATTTTCTTCTACATCTTCAACACAGTGCCCCACAATCACTAGTGTCGTCAACTCTCTTCAGAATTCAACCAACAGTTGACTTTGATAAGCTAAAATACTTGCACGCTTCCTAGGGTAACATCCATCATGAATTTCAGTTGTACTCATGATTTAAAGGGGAGACTTTAGCTAAACCATATTTACTCATTGAGCACGATTACAGGATTAGCCTTCGAAAGCAACAGCTGTTGTAGCAGTGATGAAGGTCGCAGCCGGATTGTTGCCAGAAGTCAGTAGCAAACTCAAAAGACATTAATTAAACCGGAGACTAAAACATATGAGATTATCACTTCCCAAAGTGCTTCTGCCCCTAATTTGGAATATTGCTCAGTGTTAACGGGTCCGTTTAGGGCAGGAGAAATATCAAAGTTGGTACAAATGCAGAGATCGTTTACAACACACATTGAGCCAGTAAAGCATTTAAATTAATGGGATTGACTTGAAGTCTTAAATATGGAATCACTGGAGTGGAGAAAGATATAAATGAAAATATATATCTGGAAAATAATTGAGGACCTTGTCCCAAATTCCGCACACAGCCATAACAACATACTGGAGTGGGACATATGGGCGGAAATACAAAATAAACTCAGTGAAAAGCAAGGGTGCAGAGAGCACAATAAGGGAACATTATATCAACCTCCGTGGCCCCAGACTATTCAAATTCTTACCAGAATGATGTTGAGTTAGACACATGTGCAATACTTGGGTATCTTTATTGAGAAGAATGGTGAAGATCAGAAGGAGTTTGAGGTAATCAGTCCCTCAAATTCCTTCTGATCTTTACCATACTTCTTTGTTTAAGACTGATGAAGCCACTGCTTGGCGAAACGTTTCCTCAGTATAGACACCCAAGTGTTGCACATGTGTCTAACTCATCAGCTTGTCGGTTCTCTGAACCATATATCTAAATCTTATCAGAATATATCAGAAACACTGCTGGACAAGAGTACAGGTCTTCAAATGGGTATTGGACAGGTGTCTTCACCAGATGCCAGATCAAACTGCCTCTGATGGATATGTGGGTCAGCGGGCCACAAGTAGCAACAGCCTGGCTGACAAGGCAAGCACCAGACGAGCCTGGCCCATAGCCGGGCTCCGAGAGTAGAAAATCTCTCGCAACTCATCAAACGTACATCAAAAGTATAGCAAAGTATATTGGTATCTCTGATATAACAAGAGAATTTCTCTTTAGTTCTTCTTCAAAGCAGATCTTTGTTAGTGGATGATTTCAAATAGTTTATCGCTCTATTAGTAAAAAATTTTCATTTGCATTAATAAAACTAAGATATTGTTGTCCGTGTGATAACTTTTGAATACATAAGAACATAAGAACATAAGAAAGGAGGAACACTGCAGCAGGCCTGTTGGCCCATTCTAGGCAGGTCCTTCACATTCCATCCCACCAACAGAATATTTGTTCAACCTAATTTTCAATGCTACCCAAAAATAAGCTTTGATAATTTTATTTACTCATGTGCAATTCCCACTCAAATCCAACCCCTTTCACTCATGAATTTATCCAACCTAAATTTAAAACTACCCAAGGTCCTTGCTTCAATAACCCTACTAGGCAGACTGTTCCATTCATCAACTACCCTATTTCCAAACCAATACTTTCCTATATCCTTTCTAAATCTAAACTTATCTAACTTGAATCCATTATTGCGGGTTCTCTCTTGGAGAGATACCCTCAAGACCTTATTTATATCCCCTTTGTTAATACCCATTTTCCACTTGTATACCTCGATCATGTCTCCCCTCATTCTACGTCTTACAAGTGAATGTAATTTAAGGGTCTTCAATCTTTCTTCGTAAGGAAGGTTTCTAATGCTATGTATTAATTTAGTCATTCTACGCTGAATGTTTTCTAACGAATTTATGTCCATTCTGTAATATGGAGACCAGAACTGAGCTGCGTAATCTAGGTGAGGCCTTACTAATGATGTATAAAGCTGTAATATAACGTCTGGACTTCTGTTGCTAACACTTCTTGATATAAATCCCAGTAATCTATTTGCCTTATTACGTACGCTTAGGCATTGCTGTCTTGGTTTAAGGTTGCTGCTTACCATCACCCCCAAGTCCTTCTCGCAATCTGTATGGCTAAGTTCTACGTTATTTAACTTATAAGTGCTTGGGTTATGGACACTCCCGAGCTTTAGAACTTTGCATTTATCTACATTGAACTGCATCTGCCATTTTTCTGACCAGGAATTGAGTTTGTCTAAATCCTCCTGTAGTTCACTGACATCTACGTCTGAATCGATTATCCTACCTATCTTCGTGTCATCAGCGAATTTGCTCATATCACTAGAAATTCCCTCGTCAAGGTCATTTATATATATTATAAACAACAACGGGCCCAAAACCGATCCCTGAGGAACGCCACTTGTTACAGATCCCCACCGATTTAACCCCATTTATGCACACCCTCTGCTTCCTATTGGTGAGCCATGACTCGATCCATGACAACACTTTTCCCCAATGCCATGAGCAGCCACTTTCTTTAACAGTCTCTGATGTGGTACTCTATCAAAAGCCTTACTAAAATCCAAATAAACGATATCGAATTCTTTATCATTATCAACTGCCTCAAAAGCCCCACTGAAAAAGTTAACAAATTAGTTAGGCAGGAACGGCCCCTGGTGAATCCATGCTGAGTATCATTAATCAAATTATGCCTATCGAGATGGCTTCTTATGTTATCAGCTATAATCGACTCTAGTAATTTGCCTACAATTGATGTTAGACTTATTGGGCGGTAATTTGATGGTAACGACTTGTCCCCTGCTTTAAAAATAGGAATTACATTAGCCATCTTCCACGTATCCGGCACTACACCTGTTTGAAGAGATAGGTTAAAAATGTTAGTTAAGGGTTCACAGAGTTCTATTTTGCATTCCTTAAGAACCCTTGAAAAAGCTCATCAGGGCCTGGCGATTTATTTTGCTTCAAACGGTCTATCTGTTTGATAACCTTTTCGCTAGTGACTGTGATACTACATAATTTATCTTCTTCAGGCCCACTAAAATACCTAATTCTTGGGATATTATTAATGTCTTCCTGAGTGAAAACCGAGAGAAAATAATTATTAAAAATAGAGCACATTTCATTCTCTTTGTCAGTAAGATACCCATAATTATTTTTAAGGGGACCTATCTTATCTCTAACTTTTGTTCTATACACCTGAAAAAACTTTTGGGTTAGTTTTCGAATCCCTAGCAACTTTAATTTCGTAGTCCCGTTTAGCTTTTCTTATCCCCTTTTAACGTCCCTCTTAATGTCAATATACTGACTCATAAGATGACCCTCACCTCTTTTGATACGCCTATAAACTCCTTTCTTCTGCCCTAAAAGATATTTGAGCCTATTATTCATCCATTTTGGGTCATTTCTATTCGATCTAATTTCTTTAAATCTTAATTGCTTCAAGTCTTCAACGCTAATTCTAAATTATATCATATACTTATACTACGTCTTACACTAACCTTCTCATATGCCTTTATCTGATCAAACTACAACGCGATTAAATTAAGCAAGGTTGGGTCGGACTGGTTAAGGAAAGGTTACACAAACCTTTAAAAATGAATGTCATAGCATAAAGTAGCAAATTAAGGAAATATGCCATAGAACGTCTAGCAACAACGTCTAGCAACAACGTCTAGCAACAATATGGCTGATGAATACTAGGCAATATTTGATGTTCAGTATTCTTACGAGAATTGGCTGCTGTGATCATAGCCAGAGTAACAACAATTTTTGGGAAAAGACTCAGGAAAAAAAGTCAAACATTGATCATCACATTCATTGGTAACCAATATTTATTCTGGGCATTAGTGGTTATAGTCTAGGGCAGTGGTTCCCAACCTTATCACCACTAAGGAACCCCTGATTTTAATTAATTTTCCCACGGACCCCAGGTTTTTGAAAGATATGTATACTCAACAAGTCACTTTTATTACAAACAAGAAATTCGTTCTCCCAGTTCCATTTCTCATATAAAGATATGTAATTGAGTATGCAGTTAAATTTTGAAACTATCTTTATCAGGCTTATAGGTAGTAATTATACATTTTACTTGTAGCCTCGTGAAATTGTGAACGTAGCTCACGGACCCCCAGTACTACCTAATAATAAGACTTACAACGATATATGCAAATAATCGGTACTATAAACACGAAGAGAGATTACGTTCAAACAATGAATGAGTAATCTTATTAAATACATCTTAATAGATTCAAGAGGAAATAAAGTGTAAAAAAAAAAGTTGTTTCTAGAATGAATCACTTGTTCTTCCTTTGGTGGTGACTGACGAGTATATCTTACAAGCATTCATGATTCTGTAAGGGTTTCAAAGAAATATAATAGAAATGTTAAGGCCGCTATTATAAAGTATGTAAAATAAAGATCTTCGTAAATTTTAAAGTAATTTTACCCTCATAAAGATTTTAGCGTTATAATAGGAATTAGATTATTTTCCATCACTTAAATTGAGTCCAGCAGTTCAAACAAAATGGAAGAGTGTCTTAAAATTGAAGAAGGAAAATTGATTGATGATAAATTTAGTCGTGATTATGCATGCAATGTACTTCTGGTGAATTCTGTGGGTAAAAGAGATATTAATGAAGTTATTATTTGGGTAAGAACGTTCCTTATGGTGACATGTACCGAAGAAGAAAAAGCAGTCTTTAATCTGAGTAGATGTAACGACAGAGAGAGAGAGAGTGCAGATAATGAAGGTAATAGCAATGCAGGAAGGGATGGGATAAGGTGGAGCACATTTTTTTTAGCGAGGCAGACAAGAGACACCCGAGAGAGGTTACTGATTAGAATGTAAGATATGTACAAAAAACATTTGATATGTAGATTTTTTTTATGATCTTAGTTCTGTGATACATTGAGAGTGTGTGAGTGTGTGTGTACTCAATTGTACTACCAAATTGTGGTTGCAGGGGTCGATTCATAGCTCCTGGCCCTACCTCTTCACTTGTCGCTACTAGGTTCACTCTATCCTTGCTCCATGAGCTTTATCATACCTCTTCTTAAAGCTATGCATGGATTCTGCCTCAACTACATCACTCTCCAGACTGCTCCACTTCCAGACAACTTTATGACTGAAGAATTAATTCTTAACATCCCTATGACTCGTCTGGGTCTTCAGATTCCAGCTTGACCACTTGTTGCTGTGTCCCATATCTGAAACATCCTGTCCCTATCAACCTTGTCAATTCATCTCAGTATTTTATGTCGTTATAATGTCCCCCCTATCCCTCTTGTTTTCCAGTGTACTAAGGTCGGTTTTCCTTAACCTCTCCTCGTACGACATAAACTGGTGCTGCATACTCCAGTGTACAGAAAATTGAACGATTCCTTACTAAAGTGTCGAAACGCTATTCTTAGGTTTGCCCGGCGCACATACCCTGCAGCAGTTATTTGGTTGAAGTGCACCTCAGATATGGTAGGCGTGTCTCTGTGTGTGTATGTGTCTTTATGTGCGTGTGTGTATGTGTGTGGGTGATGGTGTGCATGTGTACTCACCTAGATGTACTCACCTAGTTGTGGTTGGGGGATCGAGTTACAGCTCCTGGCCCCGCCTCTTAACTGGTCGCTACTAGGTCACTCTTCCTGCTTCATGAGCTTTATCATACCTCTTTTTAAAGCTATATATTGATCCTGCCTCCACTACATCACTTCTCAGACTATTCCACTTCCTGACAACTCTATGACTGAATACTTCCTAACATCCCTGTGATTCATCTGAGTCTTCAACTTCCAATTGTGACCCTTCCCATCTCTGAAACATCCATTCTCTGTCCACCTTGTCGATTCCTCTCAGTATTTTATATGACGTTATCATATTCCTCCCTATCTCTCCTGTCCTCCATTGTCGTCAGGTCGATTTTCCTTAATCTCTCCTCGTAGGACATGCCCCTTAGCTCTGGGACTAGTTTTGCTGCAAACCCTTGCACTTTCTCTAATTTTCTTACATTCTTGGCTAGGTGTGGGTTCCGAACTGGTGCTACATACTCAAATATAGGCCTACCTACACTGTGTACAGGGTCCTGAACGATTCCTTATTGAGATGTCGGAATGCTATTCTTAGGTTTGCTAGTCGCCCGTATGCTGCAGCAATTATTTGGTTGATGTTCACCTCAGGAGATGTGTTTGGTGTTATATTCACTCAAAGATCCTTTTCCTTGAGTGAGGTTTGTAGTCTTTCGTCTCAAGACTGTATTTTGTCTGAGGTCTTCTTTGCACTTCTCCGATCTTCATTACTTTGCACTTGGCAGGGTTGAACTTAAGGAGCCAATT
>WNWK01046310.1:0-14367 GCA_009830355.1 Cherax destructor | reverse complement strand
ATTTTTTGGGGCCCTTTAAGGTTTCAACTTTAAGCACGATTTTCAATATTGTTTGTATTTGGGTTCAAAATCAAATTAAATTAAATGCAAACATGAAAAGAAGCAAATAAAATAACAATACAATAAAAAAATTTGGAACAAATGAAGAAAACAGCAAATAAGCTAAATAAATCCGTTCGGGTGCTAGGGGGTTATTTAAAATTAATATGTTTGGGAAAATTACCAATGGAAACCCAGATAAATTAGATGCAAATTTCCAACAAATCTCTCGAAGTCCACCATTCTTCCCCCAGTGGCTCCGAATAAGATTTGAATAAGCATGCAACATCAGAGAATAATACAGGGCCAGGCCCCGGGAATTACCCCAACATCTCAAATCTTTTTGGGAAACCAGGGGGGAAAAGAATGGGGGACTTGGGATTTTTGGCCATCTACCCATTTTTTAACCCCCCCAAACTAAAAATTTGTAACTACCCCACCTTTGTGCCAATCAGGACAAATTTTCTGTTTGTGACACAGGCAGTGGTGGGCACAGCTAAAAAAAAGTTATCTTCGCTAACCGCAATCCGATAACAAAAAAATTAGCCCGTAATAAACAGCAAAAAATTTTTGGGGAATTTAAAAAAACCCCTTTTTTTAAAAAATTTTCAGTTTTGGGTTTTTTTTTTTTTGTCTTTTACTTTTAAGATTTTTAGAACAGACCTGGAAGCTTCCAAAAAAGGATATAAAACCCCCAAAAGTCAAAATTTGATCAACCCCCGCTAGTGCGAAAATAGCGTTGTTTAATTTTGTTTTTAACACGAGCAAGTAAGTTTATTCAGGTATACACAAATACAGTTACATAGATAATCATATATTAGCAGCATATGTGTAGAGAACCTAGGATAACCCAGAAAAGTCTGACAAGTGAATTATTTCCATTGGGGTCCTTTTAATACTTTTTTTTACCAAAAAAGGAGATAATATCTTATTCAACAAATCACACTCCACTAATGCTATGGATGAAGATGATATCATTCATAAGTTTCAAGTAAATTTTAAAGATGCAATTTCAATTGATGGTATGGCATTTGTATGGAAACCAAAAAAAAAAAATCATAGTAGGAAGTTTCCCCTTGGCCCATTCATAGGGTTCAGAAAAAAATTTTGTGGAGACATCTGCTAAGCCAATGGAGGCCACAGTTCCTCTGTCACAGCATCCTCTAGCCCTTTTCCACATTGGTTCCAGGCTCTCTAATGTTGCATCACCCACTAACATCCGGTGGTGTTAAAAACTAAATCAAAAAAGGTAAATCCAGGCCTGTTGAAACTGAGGTATTAAAAGAAAAAAACATTAAGGGGTGGTTGGGGGGGGTCATGATACATATAATCATTACAAAAACTTTTTGTTATGCAAGTTTTTTGCCAAATTTTTAACTTCAATATAATAAACATGGTCAAAAAAAGGAAAAATTAATTACATAATTTTTTTCATACTTTAAAAAAAATCCCCCTTTCATATCAAACAGGAGAACAGCTAAAAAAAACCGCCTTGGATGAAAAAATTTTTCAACATCTTGTTTTTTTTTAAAAGATCAACTGAAAAATTTTTGTACTACACGAACAAAAACACAGGGAAACCCGGGGGTTTTTTCATATCCCCGGGTTTTCATGAATTTTTTTTTCAACGACTTTTTAAAAAAATTTTGTCCCAGTTTTCGTCCCCCCCATTTTTTTTGTAGAGTTGACAAATTCTGCCGTCCAAATGCATCCGCCTGCCCGCCCCCCAAAAAACACCCCCTTGACTCAGTCTGGCTTTGTTTCTCGTTAGTGGATTGTGGCCCCGGGAAAGTGTCCTCAAAAGGATTTTGAAGGGTTCGAGGCTGGGCCCGGGGGACCCACCCCCATTGTGGAATCTATTGTGGTTTTTGGGGGGAAATCCATGGGGTTGGATGTGAGGGCCAGAATGTGGAAGAGTTGGTGGACGACCACAGGGAAAAAAGCTAACCACTGAAGACCCAAGACCTTTAAATGGAACAGCAACAGACCACAGCTGAAATTGATTCAGAGGAGGAGGAGGAAAAAAGAGGGGGAAAACTGTGCCTTCTTCAGTGATTAAGGACATGAGTGCAAAGTGGAATGAGTTGCAAAGTTATGTGGAGAAATATCACCCCAGCAAAGTTTTTGCCCAAACTGTGTCTGCAACATGTTCAATGACAATGCCTTTTCCCATTTTAGGGAAATCTTAGGCCCGAAACAGACCCTCTGGACAGTTTTTTTTTTTGACAGGGTCCAGTGACTCTCAAGCTGGTCCCAGTGCTAGTAAAAGACAAAAGGGGGAAAAAAAACCCCGGGTAGGGCCTTGATACCGAAGTCCATGGAGGGGGGCCCCCTTTCCCCAAAAAAAAACCCCCCCCTCCCTCTTCCCTCCTCGCCGTCTTCCATATGCCAACAAAAGTTTCAATAAAAAGGGAAAAAATGATGTTAAATGTTCATTTATCCATTTCATTAGTCATTTATATTAATTTCTTTTTGTTTTTTTTGTATGTAAAACTATAGTTATTCTCTATAAAATGTTTTTTTTTTTAATATTTTGGGTGTCTGAAACGGATTAATTGGTTTTCATTTTTCTTTTGGGGAAAAATTCCAGTTTTCGTCGAATTTGGTTTTCGTCAGACTTTTTGGGGGCAATTTCCAAAACCCGGGGTTCCCACTGTAAATGAAAAATTAAACCCAACTTGATCATTCCCCCTTTTAATTTCTTGCCAGAAATTTTCCCCCTTTTCTGGAGAGAGGGTTAGTTAGTTTAATATCTTTACCTTGCCCCCCTATCCATCCTGTAGGTAGTCAAAAGATTAAAGAGGAACATAATGGGTCCAGAGACTGGGATTATGTTCCCGATAATAAAAAATTTTCAGTGGTAATGAATTATTTACATGTTTTTTATCTGGTTACAATCATAAAAAAAGTTAATTATGCAGGTATGAATTTTGGTTTCAAAAAAAAAAAAAAAACTTATATTTTAGCAAGGTATGCTTGTAATAAGAAAAATAGTTGAAGTTGTCTTTTGTTATTTAAAGTGAGCAAAGGTCAGGTTATTTTTTCCAGAATGGTTGGTAATATGCCACTGTGGATAAAATACTTCAACTTTTTTTTAATATTTATAAAAAAAAAGAAAGGAGCACCGGCAGGCTTACTGGCCCATGCTAGGAACCCCCAAGTCACACCTGCTCAATAAAAAGGAGCACTGAAACAGGCCTACTGGCCCAAACTGGTAAGATCCAACTTACATCCTCCACACCCACTCATGTTTTTTTTTAAAAACTATTTTTAGAGTTAAAAAATTTTTTTAAAAAATTGACATTACTCAGGAGTTTGTTCTACCCCCACAACTCTATTACCAAACCAGTGCTTTCCTATATCTTTTCTAAAAAAAAAATTTTTTTCCAACTTGAACCCATTGTCGAGTCCTGTCTTAGTTAAATATTTTTAGCTTTTTTTGTATCTCCTTTATTTATTCCTGCTTTCCATTTATACTCCTCAATCATACCCCCCTTTTAACCCTTTACCAGGCCACGCATCAAATTTGAGACCGAACATTTGCAACCTATATTCTGATTATAAGAAATTTCCCTAAGACATTTTTTTTATGTTCATTTGTCAAGTTTATTTTTTTTAAAGGGCCTCTTAAATACCCTCTATGGCAGAACCCAAATATGAGGCACCCCTGGCCTTAAAAGGGGGTTTAAATTTTTGCCTTCCTAAGTAAAATTAAAGGGCCCCCAAGTCTACCCCCAAAAGGGGAAAGAATTTCTGGTGAGTTTCTCTCGAAGGTCCATGTTTTGGAAAAAATAATAAAATGCTGGGAGAAAAGGAGCTAGTAACCCTTCTCCTGTATAAATTACTAAATTTACAAAAAAAAAATCTTTCGTTTTTCTTTTTTAGGTCACCCCCTCAGGGGGCAAAGTTTACATTTAGTTTGGTCAAATCAGCTGGTGGTGGCGATTTAACCTCCCAAGTATGGAACCCAGCCAGAGCTGGGCAAGGGTGACATTCAGAGTCTGCTTATTTTTCGGTTTAAACAATTTGATCCCCCACATGATAGAATGACGAAAGCGGAATGTTAAAGTTTATTTCTTTGAGTCATACAAATAATGCAGATCATTGTATTGATACAACAGTAGGCATAGAAGAAAGCCACTAAATTTTCAATGCATTTTTGGGCAACTAATTATAAGGCATACATGCTATTTGAAAACTAAATGTAGACTATTCTCCATGGGAAAGTGGATAAAAATTCTTCCTCTGTTATCCACGCATGTGTAAGAAAGGGGACTAAAATGCTGGAAGAAAAAAAGGGGTATTTAAACCCCCTTTTCCTGTATAAATTACTAAATTTAAAAAAAAAACTTTCATTTTTTTTTTTTGGGTCACCCCCCTCGGTGGGATAAGGTTGGTTTGTTAAAAAAAAAAAAATATGTATTTTCAGCCTCTCCTCACTTACCGATGTACTCGTTTTCCGACAACTCTGAGTTATGCCCCGGGGTCTCCGATGACTCAGTAAATGTATCCCTCGAGAACTTGGGTCCCCGGAACGAGCAGCGCATTGTCTCAGCGACAAAAACATCTCAATCTCCTTTTACATCCCTCAGTACACTAGCTTTTTAAAATCTCCAAATACATATTTGTACAAATTTGTACTTCATTGTGCCCCCCCTAGTACAAGACAAAATGAAGCAGCACTTGGAAGAGGAAAAAGGAAGAAGTACAATGAAGTTCATTGTAAAGGGTTAGTGATGGGTCTCAGTATCAAGCAATCTCCCAAAACTACATTTTTTATCTATAAATTTGTACGTACAGTTTCCCCCACTTAGATATTTTTTATTCCAGAATGCTGTTCAAATGCCATTACCAAAAGGGTTTTTCTCCATAAGAAATGATGTAAAATAGACTAGTCCGTTTAGACCCCCAAAAATTTCACTTACAAAAGCATTTAAAAAAAAAAAACTTACATAAAAGGGTGAGTTTGGGGACCATCGTAAGTCGGGGGACCACTGTACTTGATTGTACCCTATAGTAGAAGATAGAAGTGCAGCAGCACTTGAAAAGGGAAAAAGGAAGAAGGGACAAAGAAGTTCCCCAGTAAAAAGGGGGTTTGCTGGTGTGTTCGTCTGTGTTTTCATTCTCGGTCTCTCATGGCAGCTTAATTAAAAAATGATTAAACTTAGTAAACAAGATATTCGATGGTGATAAAAATAATAATAAAATATAATTAATAATTTCTCTGGGGCACTTTAAATGTCATACTTATTTTGTATAGTTTTGGTAGCTGACATTTAACCCTTTGACTGTTTCGGTTGGGATATATACGTCTTACGAGCCACTGTTTTGGGCGAATGCGGTAATTCTAACGGCTTCAAATCAAGTGGGAAAGCTGGTAGGCCTACATGTGAGAGAATGGGGCTGGTGGTCAGTATCGCAGTATAAAAAAAAAAACAGGCAGCCAGTGGTGCATTGTGGGGAAAGCCATTTTAAAGTCCTTGTTCAGAATGCCTAACCCCGTAAGAATTATCTGACTCCCCTTTGGGGCATCTGGGACTGTTCTTTCCTCAATGATAAACTCCCAACACAGATGGAAGTATCTCTGAAGATAAATTTCATGGTTTTTAGGAGTTTGTGACCGAAAGCAATGCCCAGGATACCAGAAGGAAGGAAGGAAGGAAGGAAAGAAGAGATGAGAGGAAGGAAGGAAACAAGAAGTAAAAAGGGAAAGGGAAAGAAGGAAGAAGGAAACTAGGAAGGTAGGTAGGAAAGGAAGGAAGGTTGTGGGGAGAAACATGCTCCCCTTTGTGTTAAAGGGAGTAGGGTGGTGAGTAATGGTATAATATGTCATTTTGACAGCTGCCTTCCCCGACTCCCGCAAATTTAGATGTCCACACACACAAAACACAGCTTGGGCTTTGAAGTGCTAAATATCAGTTGATGGAAAGAGTCCAGTCATTATATTGTAGTAGTATATATATTATAGAACAATAATAATAAATATTTTTTTTTTTTGTTGGTTGGTGTAAACAAGTTTTGAAAACATAATGATACTAATGTTTGTGCGATTATTGTGTTGCATACAACGAGTGTATATATATACATTGCACCTTATTTTGGTCTTTTGGGCCCAAATAAGTTACAAAAAAAATAAAATAGTGAAAAAAAAATTTAAACCCAAAGAAAGAAAAAAAACCGAAGTTTCCGGGATGGCATTCACCGCTTTTGCCATACCGGCTCATTTTTTAATTTTACGACTCCATATCTCGGTAATAATTGCAAAAATTTGATAAAATTTTTTTTCGAATATTTTGCGACAACAGGAGAACACTCAAGATTAGGGGTTGCGACAGTCAAAGGGTTAAAGCACCCCAGAGCTATTGTTATTATTATTATTATTATTACATTCTCTGTCTCTCATGGCAGCTTAATAAATTATTAAACTCAGTGAACAAGGTATGTGGATGGTAATAATTTTAATAAAAAATAACAATCATTCTGGAGTAGTTTAAATGTAAACTAACAAACCTGTACAAAATACGTATGACTTTAAAATTGCTCCAGGTGATTATTTACTATTTTTATGATTATGATTATTATTATTATTTTTTAGTAGTAGTTTTTTTTATGCCATAGAAACTTGGGTCAGGGAAACAGGCGGGGGCGGCATCTCAGCGTCAAGCATCTCAGTCCCCCTTCCTACAGCCACTGAGTCCCTAGCTTTACTGTCCCCAAGACAACATATTTGTAAAAATTTTGTTTTGGCATACCATAGTACAAGATGTTGGTAAAAGGGGAAGATCTTGACTTCACCTGAAGGAAGCGCCAAGAAACAAAGGAAGGCTCTCGATCATGAGGTGAAAATGAAGATTATAAAAAAATTATGAAGCTGGTAAGAAAAGTGCAAGTGGTAGCCAAAAACGAAGCTGGCACATTCTACCATTTCCACTATCTTGAAGGATAAAGATAGATTGAAAGAGGCAGTGAAAGCATGGCAGGTTTCAAGCCAAAAAACTAGGCAGCGGAAGCATGATAAAGACACCCAAATTATTAAAAACTGACATATATGGAAGGTATTGGAGGGTGTTGGGCCTATAGAGAGAGAAAAGGAAGGCACGAGCAGTCTTTAGTAACTCATGCTTCACCATGACGTACGGACATGTAAAACTCACGGCACTATAAATATTGTATAATTTAAATATACTATTCTATCAATAAAAGGGTTTTCATATTTATTCCAAATAAAAACTATTAGGTATAACATAAATAATGTAGAAACATGATAAAAAAGCCCCAAATTAATAAAAACTGACATTATATAGAGAGGTATTGAAGGGTGGAGGGGGGGAGAGGGATAAAAAAAAAAAAAAAAAGTGACCGCGACCATTACAGAAAACGTTACCGCCTGAAGGGTAACTAGTATAGAAGATAAAATCTTACCCTATGCAAAGACTAAAAAAAAAAATGATTTTCTAAAAAAAAAAAAGTAATCAGCTATGCACGCATTTCCTGGAATATCTCAGAAGTCATTCATTACAGTTAATAATAAACATATTGAAAAAGGGAAATTTTCCCCGCAAATATAAAACTAAATTTTTTTAAATTTTTGGGGGGTGACATTTTTTGGGGTATCAGAAAAGGGGGGATTCCTCGATTAGCGATAAATTGTTTACCGACGGGGTTTTTTGGCCCCCAACTCCGTCGTTAAGTGAGGAGGGGTGTATATAAACAAGTGTACCAATTAAACTGATGCACAAATGTGTTAAATGGTATATATATAACATTATATCCAGGTTCCTTTCTTTTTTTAAACCCTTAATTTTGTAAATGAAGAGAAGAGAGGATATATAAATAGGGGGGTGGTATGTCTCAGACAAGCACAGAACCTGTCAACTCTCAATATGCAAGTCATTTATTTATCCAAAATAGGAGTTTAACAACTAAATTGTTGCAAGTCAATATAATATTCACTTATATTTAGTTTCTTCTCATAACCATGATTATTCAACAGAAGGAAGTAGAAGATATATAAATCTTGAAGTCCTTCTCAATTGTATATAAACATTATCTCCAGTATCCTCACATTTTAGCAATGATGATGCAAAGGATATGAAAACACTGCATGTATTGATTGGTATACAGGAAGCAACTAATTTGGTCACATTATGTATTATTTTTCCTGTGACTCCTGTAGTGATAAACTATTTGTATATATACAGTATGAGTATGTACTGTGGTGGCTCTATGCCTTCAATCACAAAAAAAATTTTATTGGCGATGCCTTCATTTTCTTTTTTTATTACTGTATTTTTTCTTTTTTTTTATCAATCACTAACATATTCAACAATTGTATAAATCCCCCCAGGGTAAGTCAATGACTTTTAAAAAAACACAACAATGAGTATACTAGTTACAATGAAATTATAAGATACTTCCCTTTTTGCACAAACTTTTAGCTTTTTTTTTTCTATATTTACACCGGAGTCATGAATGATAAACTGCCACAATTCTTCAACCGTTATAAAGAAAAAAGCATAGAAAATAAACCCCCAATTTACAGTCTATTCTAATTATCAAATGACTCTGGGGAAAAAAAATTCCACATAATGAAACCTTCTTTTTTAAAAAAAGTAATACAAAATCTCATATGGAAAAAATGATTCTTGTGATACATCTAGCAAAAGGGGTAAAAACAAAACAAAATTACTGGGGGAAGGAAAAGGAAATGGTAAAAGGGAAAAGATTACCACAACAAACTTCTGTGAAAATTCATAAAATAATTAGCAAATTTGAAAAGAGAATATGTACTAAAAAAGACTACCCCTGGCAATTATTAACACACAAAATTTAAAAAACTGGTATAATTCTGATATTTCAGTATTTACCAGTTTTGATGGCATCTTCAACCTGTGAAGGGGTCATTGTTGCTCAGGAAAAGCTTGACAGTAGTCTTGGTGAAGATGCTTTCTTTGGGAGGTAAACTATTTGTATTTCCTTGGATAGAAAGGACCTCACTTCTGAGCATCTGCTTTGGTCCCTTCCCAGCTTTTAAAATGGGTTTTATCTACATTGTATTTAAAAAAGATAAAACTAAAACTTTATTTTTCATTTTTAAATTTTTTTTTTTAAATTTTAATATGCATTGGAATTTAAAAAATTAGTAAGTTTATGTTATGGCTTATTTTTAAAACCCCTTTGGGGGGGTCGACGGGCCCCTTCTAGGAAGGTGTTCCGGGGGTCGAAAATTTTTGGAAAAAAAAAAAAAATTTTCTTATGAAATGATAGAGAATCTTTTTCCGATCATAACGCCACCAAAATTATGAAATTTGATCGAAAACTAAGGAATTATGCTTTGCGGTTAGCGGTAATGACAGTTACGCATCGGCATTTTGCCCACTTTGAGCTCTATTTTCGACAAATTCCAATTTTCAGTCCCCTAAAATTATAGCTATTTCGTTAGAACTCCATTTTTCTAGCGATTGAGTAAAAAAAACCCCCTTATTTACCAATTTAATCTACCCAAAATAGTGGTCAGAAAATGGCAATTTTCAAATTTCCCCCCAAAATTTCAAACGATGCCAATTTCAAAATAGGGTCCAGAGTAAACAAGGCAGACATTCTTGGCACTAAAATAACATGTTCTCTGTTCATTAGTCACGCCCCCGGGCCCCCTGTTCCATTACTTTTGCTTTTCATTTTAAATTTTTTATTAAAAAAAAAAAAAAATAGAAGATTTACTGTTATGTATACAACTGCATCATTGAAAAAAATAGTATAAAATAATATCAGAGCACTTGTACATGAATATAAGACTCGCCAGTTGATGTGTATTGGAGGCATGGTTGGTTTTTTCTCTTGAACATCGTCAAAAAAACGAACATTTTCGCTACTTTGAGCTCAATTTCAAAAGGGACTTGTCATTGTCCCCAATCAAAATCATCTCTATTTCTTAATATATCTTCCATTCTATCAAATGAGACCAAAAAAACGAGAATACATCCCAAAAAATACCATACGAAAATCGACTGCAAGTCTCTGTTTTAATCAAAAAAAAGGTCAGAGTTTTTTTTCTCATTATGCAGTGTGTACTGCAGGATTTTATACTGCGCACACTGACCACAGAAAACCCCCCCTTTCTATGTATGCCTACCAGACGTTTTCTGCTTAAATTGAGGCCGCTAGAATTTGGGCGTCTAGTCGGCACCAACCCCTGCTCGTAAAACTTTCTAGTACAACCCGGCCCAAAGGGTTAAGTAATATGATATAAGTGATGAATAAATCAATGCAATACTGTATAAATTTTGTAGTCAGAAACTTATTATGTTTGCTTTTAAAGCTTTATATTTTATCAGTATAGCCAAACACCACAAGTTAATAAAAAAGACACTTTTTTCAACATTTGGGAATCTTTATTCTAAAAAATGTTTTTACCAGCCAGTTGCTTCTTCAGTCCACTGGCCAGCAAAACGTTTTCAGAAAAAAAAATTCCCAAAAGTTGCACAAGTGTCTCTTTTTCAACGTCCCCTTTTCTAAACCATTTTTTTTACCCCTAAAAATCCCGGGTTTATCAAGGCCAGGCACCCGAAGTTGGGGGTTTACCCCCATAACTGACCCTGAAAATTAATTGGAAAATTTCAAAACAAAACATTTTGGTACAAATAAAAAAAAAGGTAAAGGGGAGGCCCTGCTTATACAACAGGTTAGGTTCCAGGCTACCTGTAAAGAAAAAAAATTTCTTTAAAAATGAAACAAGCCTTTTTACTTTCAAATGAACACATATAACAGCCTTATAACATGTTTACACTATCATATACAGTGGACCCTGGGTTTTTTTTCACCTAAAAAAATCTAACAATTATGTAAGTGTTTTTTAAAGTGCTTCTGTAAGTGTTTTTTTGGGGGGGTCTGAAATGACTAATCTAATTTACATTTGTTCTTATGGGAACAAATTCGTTGGGAAAAAGCACTCAAACAGCATTCTGGAAAGAATTTTGGCCAAAACCGGGGGGCCACTGTACAGTGGAACCACTAGTCCAAAAAGCTCCCAAACATGAACAAATCAGTTCCGCCCAAAAAAAATTTCCCAAAATTTTTCAACTGGTCATGAACACATAATTGGTGCCAACAAACACAGCCGTCCCAATTTTCACATTTCGCACCATTTTTTATCGCACATGCCAATTTTCCCCACTTCCTATTGTTTGTACACCTAACTCTGTTATTTAAGTTTTTCTCATTAAACTGTGCATTATTTTGTATAAGGATTTTCAAACTTTGATAATTTTTTCTGGAAAGACTCTTAAAAAACTTTTAAAAAACGGTTCGTAGGGGTCTAGAATGGACTCATGCAATGTTATTTTCTCTGTTGTTTCAATTTTTTTACATTTAGTTTACTATTAAACTGTGCTTTTTTGGTAAAATTAACCATTTTGTGCTTATAAATCTTAAAAATAATACTATTTACATACAGTTCGTGGGGGTCTGGAAGGATTTCGTATTTTACAATCCAAGGGGGAAATTTAGGTTTGGGTCATGACCAGTTTTGGAATAATTATGGTCATGCCAGAGGTTCCACTGTAAAATGAGCAATAGAGCTAGGTTAAAAGCATATACTACTGTAAAACATTATTTACTTTAAAATTTTTTTGTTTTTTGCTTAAAAGGGGTAAATATATTTAATGTAGGAAGTCTGAATAAATGAAGAATGGGTATAACTGAAAACTGCTGCATTAGCGAAATGCAGTTAAGGTTAGCACTGTTAAGGGGGGGCCTGCCTGTCCCCACCAATGCCTGGTGTCCCTATCTAATAAAGTTTTGCACAGAAGTAAATCATGTTATTTAAGTTTTGAAATGAAATACTGCTTTGGTGTTAAGCAATGAGTCCTTCAAAATTATGGCAAAATCAACCACTGCTACATAAAGTCATATACAGGATCAGAGAGAAAACTGAGTGTCCCAGGCAGGCTTCTATCTTGGCACCCTTACAGACTGGTCCAATATTCTCTAATATATTTGTCTAACACTTCTAGGGGGGGGGGCCAAAAAACTGTTTTTCTATTCCCCTTATAAAGATATGTAAATTGAATACCTCTTACTTTATTTTCATGCAATGAATGAAACATTGCAAACATTTTAAAAAATAAGTAAATTATTCATTCAAGCAGAAATGCAGCATACACAAAGTAAAAATCTTAGAGCACCTTATTAACAATTTTATTTTGGGACAGGCAAGTTGGGGTAGAATTTTAAAAAAAAAAATATGATTTATTTCAGTGCCCTATGGGTCTCCAATAGGTCAGCACGGGGCCATGGATACAATCAAATCTTTATTTCAAAATCACTGAATACAAAACCAATATTCTGAAAAAGGGATGCATAGAATTTCAGGCAAAACGTAAAATTTATTTAAATTCTACTTTTATTGTTAAGGGTCTAATACACAGTATTAACAGGAATTTAAAAAATTGATACAAGTTACAATAAAAAAAAGAACTGTCTAGTTCTAACAAGGCAGTGGTACAACAAATTAAAATTTTCTGGCCCCCCGCCTAACGAGCAAACTTCATTCCAGAAGCCCCAAGTGCCATTACCGAACGTTTTCTTCCTTAAGAAATAATGTCACGTAGGTTAGTCTTTTAGACCCCCAAAAAAACACTTCCACAAGCACTTTCAATATTATACAGTGGTCCCTTTGGTTTCGGCATCTCCAAACTCAAACATTTATGTAAGTGTATTTTCGTAAGTGCTGTTGCAAGTGTATTTTTGGGGTCAAATAATTTCCTAGGCATTATTTCAGAGCTAAATTGCGTAAACACTTGAGCAGCATTCTGGAACAATTTTCGGAAAACGGGGCCACTGTACTTAAAATTGCGATTTCCGGGGGCTCGTTAGGCGGGGGACCACTACGACAAAACAAAGTGATGAAATTAAAATTCTCTGAAGATTATTTCTGCAGACAAGATATAAGAAGAAAAGACAAAGAAGTAGTCTAGCAAAATTATTAGTGCACATAAAATTACTGTAAATTATAGAGTTCTATAATTATATATATATAAAGCTACTTTCCAGTGCAGATAACACATTCCCCACTCTTCAAGCAACACTTAATATACAAATACAGTCATATTACTGTGCCTACTATATACAGTGGTACCTCGAGTTCGATTTTTCCGTATATATATATATATACAGTGGTACCCGGGAACGATATTTTTGTTCCAGAATGCTGTTCAATGCCATTACAAACGAATTTATCCCATAAGGAATAATGTAAAATAGACTAGTCCTTTTAGACCCCCAAAAACACTTACAAAAGCATTTAAAAAAAAAAAATTACATAAAAGGCGGTTGGGGCCATCGTTAACCAGGTACCATGTATATATATCGAAAAATATCGTTTGAGGTACCACTTGTATGTTGTATGTATTATGTATGTATGTATGTATGTATGTATGTGTATTATGTATGTATGTGTATGTATGTATGTATGTATGTATGTATGTATTTTATGTATGTATGTGTATGTATATGTATGTATGTATGTATGTATGTATTTTGTATGTATGTATGTATGTATATATATATATATATATATATATATATATATATATATATATATATATATATATATATATATATATATATATATATATATATATAAAATATATATATATAAATATAAAATATATATATATATATATATTTTTTTTTTTTCATAGTGGGTCTTGCATATTTGATTCATTGTTTACTGTGATCTTTTTATATATATATATATATATATATATATATATATATATATATATATACACAAAAAGATCACAGTAAACAGGTGATATCAAAAAATGCAAGACAACCACTATGAAAAAAAAAGAAGAATTCCAAGCGCTTTCGTGACTACTCACATTATCAAAGGGAAATATAAAAGGAAACATGACAAGAAGGCTTATAAAGGGGCAGAATCACCTCACAGTCACATCACACTAACAAAGACTACACCCCACAGTAGCGTAACAACGCACGACTCTGTGAAGAGGAACATAAGAAAGGACCTGAAACTCTTCCCAAGAATTAAGATTAGTCCCAAATTTTTCATTAAATTCTTCCCAAATTTTATTAATTATAAATGAATCCAATTTATATAAACCAAAAGAAATATTCATATTATTTTCAAAACTGCTTTTAATGAAACATGATTCTATTATATTCCTCTCAACCATGGACTTGCTTGATACAACCTTCTCAGCATTTTGAAAATCAATTGGATGGTTAAAGTTCTCACATGAATAAATAGAGCATTAGAATCTTGTCCAGTTCTAATGCTATATTTATGTTGTTTTAATCTTAGTT
>WNWK01046309.1:0-14367 GCA_009830355.1 Cherax destructor | reverse complement strand
CACTAACTGCACCTTTCAAGGTGGGTGAAATTGCTGACCTTGAAAATGTGCAGAGAACCTTCACTGCACGCATAAGTGCGATAAACCACCTCAACTACTGGGAACGCTTGAAGTTCCTAAACCTGTACTCTCTAGAACGCAGGCGGGAGAGATACATTATTATATACACATGGAAAATTCTCGAGGGCTTAGTACCAAACTTGCACACAAAAATCACTCCCTACAAAAGCAAAAGACTTGGCAGGCGATGTAACATCCCCCCAATGAAGAGCAGGGGTGCCACTAGCACGTTGAGGGACAACACAATAAGTGTCAGGGGCCCAAGATTGTTCAACTGCCTCCCAGCATACATCTGGGGGATTACCAACAAGCCCCTGGCTGTCTTCAAGAAGGCACTGGACAGGCACCTCAAGTCGGTACCTGATCAGGCGGGCTGTGGTTCGTACGTTGGACTGCGTGCGGCCAGCAGTAACAGCCTGGTTGATCAGACTCTGGTCCAACAGGAGGCCTGGTCACAGACCGGGCCGCGGGTGCGTTGACCCCTGGAATTCTCTCCAGGTAGACTCCAGGTAGCATATGAGAAGCCTTCCACTTCTTTGAGACAACGGATTTCCCGCTCATTCAGGTAAACCTGACAACGGCGAGAATACGATGGATGTGCCTCATGACAGTTTAGGCAAGAGGGAGGTAGAGTACAAGAAGAACTGGCATGGTCGTCAGCACCACAGACTGGGCATTCGGCCATGGACCTGCAATATTTCGCTGGATGACTAAAACGCCAGCAGTTTCTACACTGCTGCGGTGTAGGGGTCACTTTTCGAACTTGTAAACGTTGACCTGCAATGTAGACCAAAGGTGGAAGTTCTCGGCAGTCAAATGTTAAACGAGCTATATTGCAAGGATAACGTCTTCGCTTATTGGCAGGGAGAAACAAAAGTGTCAACTTAAAGGATAGGAGTTCTTGGAGCTCAAGCTGCTCTAAAATGTCATCACCACATGTCTGGAAATTCCGGTGGACAAGGGTTTGGGTAAAATGACAGAACCACAACAAGAATTGAGGGAAAAATGCTTGTCAATAGTAACAGGAACAGTATCTATGGTTGTAAGAAGAGAAAGATCGCGAGCTTGGCCAGCATTCTGGACCATGATGATGCGAGTGCTGCTCTTGAGAGCGTGAAATGAGATATCTTTACCAACATGGCGTAGCAGAGCTTTACCGATACTATGATCTGAAAGATAGGTACAGTGGTACCTCAAGTTACGATGGTCCCCAAAATCGCCCTTTTATGTAAGTTTATTTTTTTAAATGCTTTTGTAGGTATATTTTTGGGGGTGTAAAAGGACTAGTCTATTTTACATTATTCCTTATGGGGATAAATTCGTTTGGTAATGGCACTTGAACAGCATTCTCGAACGAAAAAATATCGTAACTCGAGGTACCACTGTACAGTGGACCCTCGGTTAACGAATACCCCGGAAATCGTGCAATTATGTAAGTATAATTTTGTAAGTTCTTGTGGAAGTGTATTTTTGGGGGTCTGAAATAGACTAACCTACGTGAAATTTTTCCTTAAGGGAGTAAATTCGTTCGGTAATGGCACTTGAGCAGACTTCAGGAGTGAAGTTTTTACGAAACTCGGGGGTCCACTGTATTAAGAGAAGTCGGTCGGAGAGTAAAAAATTTTGTCCATTGAGTAGTGTGAAACAAAGTGTCGTTTCTGAGACGAACGAGAAGGAAGTGTCGAATCGTCATGTAAGGGTCGTGGTCGTTTGTGCGCGGGACCGGGGGTGGTCCGATGTGTGACGGGCGGGCAATTCGAAAATTGCTGCACCGTTAAGGGAGAAGCCGGAATCAAGGTCAGAGAATAGCGAAGGTCAGACGTATCGAAAGGGCCAGTCGGGTCCCTGGTACCTGAAGCAGGTGACGAACCGGCACCAGCAAGAGATACAGGGGTATTAGGGTTGTCCGAAGAGTTGTCCATTAACGAGGTAGGGTCAGAACTAGGTGCGGTATCAAGGGGCCCGGGGGTAGGTTCACAGATTAGGCATCCATGGTTAGGTTACTTCTTTCTTTTTGTTTTTAAGAAAAAAAAAAAAGAAAATAAAATAAAAATAAAAATAAGAATAAAAAAAAGGGGGGAACATGGAGGAATAGCTCCTAGGAGGAATGAAAGGGGCGTAAATCCCCTTCTGCGCCCAAGAGGACCTCAACACCGCACGTAGTGCAGATGCTGCATGGAACCCATGCCATACCCTACCCTTCATACCAGTAAACCAGCAATCCGGGATAGCAACCTCACATCCACCGAGCCACCTCGGCGGACAAAAGAGAGGGCGGCCGGATATCCGCCACAAAGCATACCGCCTTCGGCCACCACCCCCGGAATCCGAAAGGTGGCCTCCAGAGATGCACCCGTCGCCCGAAAGATACCCAAGGCCACCCCCCGGGAGACCGGAGAGGATCGGGAATGGGATTGGACCACGGTACTCTTCCCCCTACCTAGGAACTAGAATGCCTGTGGAGAGAAGCTCCCAGGGTAAAAATGGGAAGGAAATAAGGGAGGGATGAGGAGGAGGAGGAGGAGGAAAGGGAAAAGGGAGGATGGGGAAGATGGGAAAGGGGAGGGGGATTGGGGGGTAATTAGGTTTGGTCTGAGGAAGAAGACCAAGAGGTCCAATTCCTCAGATCGATAGCCTCTTTACCGCGACAAGGAGCCCCCCTTAAAGAGGCAGGCAGAGTTCAAAGTCTTGGTACTCACTCCCTCCCAAACCTTACCTATAAGGTTTATGCAATGGAGGATAGTGAAGTGATCTTTCCAAAACTCTTTTAGGGTCAATTTAGTGTCTGAGGTCACATCAAAGCACTTTTGAAACATTGCTTTGGTGTAGAGTTTTTTAAAGTTTGAAATGACCTGCTGATCCATGGGCTGGAGGAGAGGAGTGGTATTAGGGGGCAAGAACTTAACTGTGATGAACTTAAAGTCCTCCACAATTTGCTCTTCCAAGTCTTGAGGATGACCAGGAGCATTGTCCATTATCAGGAGGTACTCGAGGCCCAATTTATTTTCCTCGAGATATTTCTTCACACTGGGGCCAAACACTTCATGGAACCAATCAAAGAAAATTTCCCTAATGACCCATGCCTGTTGTTTACAATTTACATAAACGACATAGATGAGGGAATAAATAGCAACATAAGCAAATTTGCTGATGACACCAAAATAGGCCGTCCAATTCATTCTAATGAGGACATTAGAGCACTCCAGGATGATTTGAATAAACTGATGCAGTGGTCGGAGAAGTGGCAGATGCAGTTTAATGTAGACAAATGCAAAGTTCTAAATGTTGGGCAGGGCAATAACCATGCCACATATAAACTGAATAATGTAGATCTTATTACTTGTGATTGTGAGAAGGATTTAGGAGTTCTGGTTAGTAGTAATCTTAAACCAAGACAACAGTGCATAAGTGTTCGCAATAAAGCTAAAAGAATCCTTATCTTCATATCTAGAAGTATAAATAATAGAAGTCCTCAGGTTGTTCTTCAACTCTATATATCTTTGGTTAGGCCTCATTTAGATTATGCTGCACAGTTCTGGTCACCGTATTACAGAATGGATATAAATGCACTGGAAAACGTACAAAGGAGGATGACAAGGTTGATCCCATGTATCAGAAATCTTCCCTATGAGGATAGACTGAGGGCCTTGAATCTGCACTCTCTAGAAAGGCGTAGAATTAGGGGGGATATGATTGAGGTGTATAAATGGAAAACAGGAATAAACAAAGGGGATGTAAATAGCGTGCTGAAAATATCCAGCCAAGACAGGACTCGCATCAATGGTTTCAAGTTGGTAAAGTTCAGATTCAGGAAGGATATAGGAAAGCACTGGTTTGGTAATAGAGTTGTGGATGAGTGGAACAAACTTCCGAGTACCGTCATAGAAGCTAAGACGTTGTGTAGTTTTAAAAATAGGTTAGATAAATACATGAGTGGGTGTGGGTGGGTGTGAGTTGGAACTGATTTGCTTGTGCTACTAGGTTGGATGCGGTACTAATTCCTTAAGTGGAAGTGACCTGACTACCTGGAGAGGGTTATTTCAAGGTGGGGTGCGGGTGGGTGTGAGTTGGTCCTGACTAGCTTATCCTACTAGGTCAGATGCAGTGCTCCTTCCTTAAGTGAATGTAACCTGACCTGGCTGGGTCGGGGCATTGGCTTAAGCTGGTTGGAGACATGGACCTGCCTCGCATGGGCCAGTAGGCCTGCTGCAGTGTTCCTTCTTTCTTATGTTCTTATGTTAGCCTTGCACATCACACACAAATTAGCCTTAGCGACACTGCATTTCTTAAACACTCTGGGATTTTCAGAGTGATACACCAGTAAAGGCTTCACTTTAAAATCACCACTTGCATTACTACACAACAAAGAGTTAGCCTGTCTTTCATAGGCTTGTGTCCTGGCAGTGCCTTTTCCTCCTGTGTAATGTCGGTCCTGTTTAGCATTTTCTTCCAAAACAGGCCTGTTTCGTCACAATTAAACACTTGTTCAGGTTTAAATCCTTCAGCCTGTACATAGCTTTTAAATTCTTGCACGTATTTTTCAGCCGCACTTTTGTCTGAACTAGTTGCCTCACCATGCCTTATCACACTATGTATGCCACTACGCTTCTTATATCTGTCAAACCAGCCTTTGCTGGCTTTAACCCTTTGGGGGTCCAAGGGGTCTCTCTGAAACTCGTTCTCAGGGTCCACGAATTTAAAAAAAAAAAAAAATTATTTTTCTTATGGAATGATAGAGAATCTTTTTCCGATCATAACGCCACAAACATTATGAAATTTGATCGAAAACTAACGGAATTATGCTTTCGCGAAGTTAGCGGTAGCCATGACACTTACGCATCGGCGATTTCGCCCACTTTGAGCCCTATTTTCAACACATTCCAATGTTTCAGTCTACTAAAATTATAGCTATTTCGCTAGAACTCCCTTTCGTCTATCGATTGAGTACAAGAAACCTCTTATTTACCAATTTCAACTACCCAAAATAGTGGTCAGAAAATGGCAATTTGGCCAATTTCACACAAATTTCAAACGATGCCAATTTCAAAATAGGGTTCATAATAAACAAGGCAGACATTCCTGGCACTAAAATAACATCTTCTCTGTTCATTAGTCACGTCTCCAGGCCCCTCTTACATTACTTTTGCTTTCCATTTTGAATTTTTATTCTCACAAAAAAATAGAAGATTTACTGTTATGTATACAACTGCATCACTGTAAAAATGGTATAAATAATATCAGAGCACTTGTGCATGAATATTAGACTCGCCAATTGATGTGTATTGGACGCATGGTGTGATTTGTTTACTTTTGAACATCGTCAAAATTCGAACATTTTCGCTACTTTGAGCTCAATTTCTAGGTACTTGTTATTGTAAAACCAATCAAAATCATCTTTATTTCTGTAATATATCTTCCATTCTATCAAATGAGACCAAGAAAACGAGAATACAACAATAAATATCATACGAAAATAGACTGCAAAGTCGCTGTTTTAAACCAAAAACAAAGTCAGAGTTTTTTTTTCCTCATTATGCACTGTGTGGTGCAGGAATTTTTTTATACTGCGCACACTGACTGCACAGACCCATTCTATCACATCTAGGCCTAACAGCCTGTTTCTGCTTGATTTGAGGGCGCTAGAATTTAGGCATACTAGTACCCCAGTGCGTAAGACGTACTTGTACGACCATAACCCCGAAAGGGTTAAATTCGCTCACTTCAGCACTCTTTGCAGGCATTTTCTTGAGATCATCATGCAACTGCCTTGCTTTTTCAGATATTATTGCCTGCGTAACACTATCTCCTGCTAATTCTTTCTCGTTGATTCACACCATCAACAAAGTTTCCACATTTTCTGTTTTGTGATCATATTTGCACCTTTCGCAACAAAAGCTTCCTTTATTTTATTTCCCTTGGCCACAATGGTACCGATGGTTGAATAGGGTTTGCCATACAGCCTGGCCAGCTCAGCCACACACACTCCACTTTCATATTTTGCTATTACAGTAGACCATCATTTAGCACGATAGTTACGTTCCTGAAAATATCGTGTTAGATTAACTGAAGAACTTATGGGAAAAATATGGTTGCATTCCTGGGAGTCCCAAAAAAGCCAAACAAGTTTTTTTTAGACCAACAGATCTTACAAAAATAAGTGCATATGTAATTGTAGTTCGTTGTCATGATATATTACTGCTTAAGACTACAAATGCAATAGAAATAATAGTATTTCTTACCCTAAATTGTGGGTAATGGTGTATGTGGATGATTGCGAAGAGAGTGGATATGAATGGTGTGGCCCTACTGGGCTGAGGTGGATGGTTGTTGGTTGTCGGCAGAAGTGGATGGTAGAGGTTCTGGTACTAAAGTCAATGGTTGTATTGAAGTGTGCATAAATGCTGTAATAGATCTCTGGGCTCTTTTACCCTGCAGTACATTATTCAGCTGACGGTAAGGCATCATCAGCTGGTCTAGACCCAGTTTCAAAGCACTGCTTCTAGATTTGTTATTATATAATTATACTATTACTATCAATAAATAATATCTACCTATCATATTTATTCCAGGATAATATTAGGTATAACATAAATAATGTAGAAGCATGATAAAGATGCATAAATTAACAAAAACTGACATATAGAGAGGTATTGAAGGTTGGGCAGGGCACTGAGAGGGGGAGAAGGTGCAGCAGTGTCTCAGTTGCTCATGGACCACCATGGCATGAGGACATGTTAGTTCACGGCACTATGAAGTACAGTCAACCCCCGGTGCTCGACGGCATCGGAGGTCGTCCAAATCGGTGTTCGTCGGGTTTGTTGACGAGAATTTTGGCTCGGTATTAGACGAGCCGCTCGGAGTTTGCAATTCGTCCCAGACGCGTACGCGTGGCCTGTGGCCCAGCTGGGCACCCAGGCACTCAGTTTGCTATTGTTTACAAGCAAGCGACCACCACCCACGCATTCATACCAGTATATTGTTATTATTCCACTGTTTTTAGTGCTTGCAACTGCTAAATAAGCCACCATGGGCCCCAAGAAAGCTCCTAGTGCCAGCCCAGTGGTAAAGAATGTCAGAAATATGGTAGAATTGAAGGAGATGATAGCAAAATATGAAAGTGGAGTGCATATCACTGAGCTGGCCAGGCTCTATGGCAAATCCCATTTAACCATCTCTTCCATTATGGCCAAGAGAAAGGAAATCAAGGACGCTGTTGTTGCGAAAGGTGCAAGTATGGTCACAAAACAGAGATCTCAAGTGCTGGAACAAGTGGAAACTTTGTTGTTGTTGTGGATCAACAAGAAACAGTTAGCAGGAGATAGTGTTTCGCAGGCGATAATATGTGAAAAAGCAAGGCAGTTGCATGATGATCTCGTTAAGAAAATGCCTGCAACGAGTGCTGAAGTGAATGAATTAAAGCCAGCAAAGGCTGGTTTGACAGATTTAAGAAGCGAAGTGGCATACATAGTGTTGTGAAGCATGGTGAGGCAGTCAGTTCTGACAAAAGTGCGGCTGAAAATTACGTGAATGAATTCATGGGGTACATAGAGGCTGAACAATTCCAACCCCAACAAGTGTTCAATTGTGATGAAACAAGCCTGTTTTGGAAGAAAATGCCCAACAGGACCTTCATTACACAGGAGGAAAAGGCACTCCCAGGACATAAGCCAATGAAAGACAGGTTAACTCTGATATTGTGTGCCAATGCCAGTGGTGATTGTAAAGTGAAGCCATAAGTAGTGTATCATTCTGAAAATCCTAGAGTGTTTAAGAGATGCGGTGTCTCCAAGTCTAATTTGTGTGTGATGTGGAAGTCTAACAATAAGGCATGGGTCACTAAGGAAATTTTCCTTGATTGGTTCAAAAACGTGTTTCGCCCCAGTGTGAAGAAATATCTCGAGGAAAATAATTTGCCACTTAAGTGCCTCCTGATAATGGACAATGCTCCTGGTCATCCTCGAGACTTGGCAGAGGAAATTGTGCAGGACTGTAAGTTCATCAAAGTGAAGTTCTTGCCCCCTAATAACAGTCCTCTCCTCCAGCCCATGGACCAGCAGGTCATTTGCAACTTTAACCCTTTGACTGTCGGAGACCCCTTTCTGAAACTGTCATTCTATGTCGGGAAATATTCGAAAAAAAAAATTATTTTTTCTTATCAAAATGTTAAGATTATTTTTCTGATTGTTTTTATCCTAAAAACAGATTTTTGCCATCAATACTTACCGAGATATGGAGGTGTAAAGTTGGCAGAAAATGAGCCGCATATGGCAACAGCAGCGAATGCCACTCACTCGGTAAACATTTGTTTACTTCCATTCGTAGATTTCTTGTTTTTTTCACTATTTTCTTTTTTTACGTAACTTATGTGGCCTGTGAGACCAAGTTAAGGTGCAATGTATATATATATACATTCGTTGTATGCAACACAATAATAGCATAAACATTAGTATCTTTATATTGTTTACAAAACTTGTTTACACAAACCAACAATACAAAAAAATCTTTATTACTAATCTTCTATAATATATATATACAAATGTGCAGTCACTGGACATGTTCATAGACGTTCTGCAGCTTGTGGAACTCTTTGAAACATGGTTCCATGCACAGTGGTGTTTTACATTCCTCACACATAAAACGAGAGTCTCTGCATTTTTGTGGGTGTTTTTTTTGTATATGCACAGACAAAACATCTCTTCTGAGCAGTTTTCTTCAAAGTAGCAGCAGGCAGTTGTGTTAGGTAGTTATCCTAGGTTGATGGTCGTCTGGGTCGTCATTCCTTCCTTCCTACATTCCTTCTTACCTACCTACCTACCTTCCTTCCTTCCTACCTACCTACCTTCCTTCCTTCCTTCCTTTCATCTCGTCCTTCCTTTCTTCCTTCTGTTTTCTATATATACACACACAGTCACTGGACACGTGCCTAGAACTGCTATATGCTTCTGGAAGCTGGTTGTTGTGTCTGGGTCATCATTCCTTCTAACCTTCCTTCCTACATTCCTTCTAACCTTCCTTCCTTTCATCTCGTCCTTCCTTTATTCCTTCCTTCTGGTTTCTATATATACGCATATATAATCACTGGACACTTCATAGAATTGCTATTAGCTTCTGGAAGCTGGTTGCTGTTTCTGGGTCGTCATTCCTTCCTTCCTGCCTTCCTTCCTGTCTTCCTTCCTGCCTTCCTTCCTGCCTTCCTTCCTACCTTCCTTCCTGCCTTCCTTCCTGCCTTCCTTCCTACCCTCCTTCCTACCTTCCTTCCTGCCCTCCTTCCTACCTTCCTTCCTACATACCTTCCTTCCAACCTTCCTTCCTACATGCCTTCCTACATTCCTTCCTTCCTACATTCCTACCTACCTACATACTTTCCTTTCATACCGTCCTTCCTTCTTTTCATCTCCTTCCTTCCTTCTGGTTTCTATATATATACACATATATAGTCACTGGACACTTCATAGAACTGATAATAGCGTCTGGAAGCTGGTTGTTGTGAGTGTGTGGACTTATAAATATGTTGAGTCAGGGTGCGGCTGCTGTCAAAATGACATATTATACCATCACTCACCACCCTCACTGTTGTCAACACCCATGGGGTCCCATGCTCTTCTTCCCCACAGTCCTTCCTACCTACTTACGTACCTACTTACTTACTTACTTGCTTACCTACTTACCTACTTGCTTACCTACTTGCCTACCTACTTACCTACCAACCTATTGTTCTATGATATATATACACATATAATGACTGGACACTCCATCAACTTCACTTAGCGCTTTAAGCTGTGTGTGTGTGTGTGTGCATGGACATCTAAATTTGGTGAGTCAGGGTAAGGCAGCTGTCAAAATGACATATTATACCATTACTCACCACCCACACTGCTGTCAACCTGTCAACACAAAAGGGGACCCATGTCTTCTTCCCCACAACCTCCTTTCTAGCTTTCTTTCTTCCTTCATTCCTTTCTTACTTATTTCCTTCCTTCCTTTCTTACTTATTTCCTATTTCCTTCCTTCCTTCCTCTCATCTCTTCCTTCCTGCCTTCCTTTCTTCCTTCATTCATTCCTTCTTTTTTTCTTCCTTCCTTTCTTACTTCTTTTGTTCCTTCCTTCCTCTCATCTCTTCTTCCTTTCTTACTTCTTTTGTTCCTTCCTTCCTCTCATCTCTCCTTCCTTTTTTTCTTCTTTCCTTCCTTCCTTCCTTCCTTTCCTCCTTCCTTCTTTCCTTCCTCTCATCTCTTCTTTCCTTCCTTCCTTTCATCTCTTCTTTCCTTCCTTCCTCTCCTCTCTTCTTTCCTTCCTTCCTCTCCTCTCTTCTTTCCTTCCTTCCTCTCATCTCTTCTTTCCTTCCTTCCTCTCATCTCTTCTTTCCTTCCTTCCTCTCATCTCTTCTTTCCTTCCTTCCTCTCATCTCTTCCTTCCTTTCTTACTTTCTTTCTTTCTTCCTTCCTTCCTTCTGGTATCCTGGGCATTGCTTTCGGTCACAAACTCCTCAAAACCATGAAATTCATCTTCAGAGACACTTCCATCTGTGTTAGAGCTATCACTGGGGAAGAGAAGAGTCCCAGATTCGCCGGGGAGTCATATATTTCTTACCACTAGGCATGCTGAACATGGACTACTGAAATGGCTTTCCCACAATGCACCACTGGCTGCCCGATTTTTTTATACTGCGCACACTGACCACACAGACCCATTCTCTCACATGTGGGCCTACCAGCTTTCTCCCACTTGATTTGAGGCCGCTAGAATTTAGGCGTATAAATACGTCCGAAACATTGGCTCGTAAGACATATATATTCCTTCGAAACAGTCAAAGGGTTAGAAAACTCTACACCAAAGCAATGTTTCAAAAGTGCTTTGATGTGACCACAGACATGAATATGACCCTAAAAGACTTTTGGAAAGATCATTTCCATATCCTGCATTGCGTAAAGCTTATAGGTAAGGCTTGGGAGGGAGTGACTACCAGGACTTTGAACTCTGCCTGGAGAAAATTGTGGCCAGACTGTGTCCTAGAGAGGGATTTTGAAGGTTTTGGGGCTGAGCCTCAGAACCCTGAGCCTGAGCCTGTTGTGCAAGAAATTGTGGAACTGGGCAAGTCCATGGGATTAGATGTTTGTACCGAGGATGTGGAACAGTTGGTGGAGCACAATGAAGAGCTAACCACTGAAGATTTGCAAGAGCTTCAACAGCAACAACAGTTCAGGAAAATGGTCCAGCGGGGGAGGAGGTGGAACCAAGATGGAAGAAGGTGCCTTCTTCAAAAATTAAGGAGATTTGTGCCCAATGGACTAATGTGCAAACATTTATGTATGATTATCAACCTAACCAAGCTGTTGCAGGCCGTGTATGCGACATGTTTAATGACCACGTCTTGTCACATTTTAGGGACATTTTAAAGAACTGCCAGACACAGAGCTCCCTGGACAGATTTTTTGTGAGAGATATCCAGTGACTCTCAAGCTGGTCCTAGTGGCATTAAAACAAAAAGGCCAGTAACCCCAGAAAAGAACTTGCCACCTGCAGTGTTAATGGAAGGGGATTCCCCTTCCAAACACTAGCATACTACTCCATCTTCTCCCTCCTCCCGTCTTCCACACATCAACAACTCTTCAATAAATGTAAGTGACATGTTATTGTACTACAGTAGAACGTCATTTAGCACGATAGTTTCGTTCCTGAAAAAGTCGTGTTAGATAATTTCGTCTTAAATAATTAACAGAACTTATGGGAAAAATAGGGTTACGTGTTTGAGAGTCCCCAAAAAGCCAAACAAGTTTTTTTAGACCAACATATCTTGCAAAAATTGAAGGCGAATATGTAATTTTAGTTCATTGTCATGATCTATTACTGCTTAAGACTACAAATGCAATAGAAATAATAGTATTTCTTACCTTAAATTGTGGGTAATGATGTTTGTGGATGGTAGTGAAGAGTGGATATGGATGGTGTGGCCCTACTGAGCTGAGGTGGATATGTAATTGTAGTGCATTGTCATGATCTATTACTGCTTAAGACTACAAATGCAATAGAAATAATAGTATTTCTTACCTTAAATTGTGGGTAATGATGTTTGTGGATGGTAGTGAAGAGTGGATATGGATGGTGTGGCCCTACTGGGCTGAGGTGGATAGTAGAAGTTCTTGAACTGAAGTCGATGGTTGAACTGAGTGTCTAACTTTAAGTCAGTCAAGTCATTCAGTAAGTCAGTCAAGTCATTCAGTAGGTCAGTCAAGTCATTCAGTAGGTCAGTCAAGTCATTCAGTAGGTCAGTCAAGTCATTCAGTAGGTCAGTCAAGTCATTCAGTAGGTCAGTCAAGTCATTCAGTAAGTCAGTCAAGTCATTCAGTAAGTCAGTCAAGTCATTCAGTAAGTCAGTCAAGTCATTCAGTAAGTCAGTCAAGTCATTCAGTAAGTCAGTCAAGTCATTCAGTAAGTCAGTCAAGTCCAGTGTCAGTCAAGCTTCAGTCAGAGTCATTCAGTAATTCAGTCAAGTCATTCAGTCAGTCAGTCAAGTCATTCAGTCAGTCAGTCAAGTCATTCAGTTAGTCAAGTCATTCAGTCAGTCAGTCAAGTCATTCAGTCAGTCAAGTCATTCAGTCAGTCAGTCAGTCAAGTTAGTCAGTCACTCAGTCAGTCATTCAGTCAGTCAAGTCAGTCAGTCAGTCAAGTCAGTCAGTCACACAAACTTATGTTTACATCTTTTTATGTGTACAAAGTAACACTTCATTACGGCCACGGGTAATGTCTTGTCTAATATCTTTGTTTTCTTCGTTAATTCAAGATCAAAACACAATTCACTCTTTATTTTATTCTTCACAAACACAGCTGGCTTGTAGCCAGGACTTCTTAACGCGTATGAAATACGTACGAATGCTGGGGTCCGTGGTGGGTGGGTAAGGCGGGTGGTGTCTGCTGAACCACAACAACAGTAGTAGTAACAACACTGCTTGTGAGAATGGTTACTTGTTTTTCCTTCCCACAAACTGTAAGTAAGTTTATTCAGGTATACACAGATACAGTTACGAAGATTATCATACATGGCAGCATATGTGTAGAGAACCTAGGATAACCCAAAAAGTCAGAGTGACAGTATTTCCATTGACTGACTTGGGTTATCTAGGTTCTCTACACATATGCTGCTATGTATGATAATGTATGTAACTGTACTCACCTAATTGTGGTTGCAGGGGTCGAGACTCAGCTCCTGGCCCGTGTATCTGAATAAACTTAGTTTACAGGAAGGAAAAACAACAAATTCCCTTTTCCTCAAAGCATGAGGATTCTTAGGCAGTAAATAACCATGCGCTCAAAATTTTCCCCTCCTGCCGAACCGTGTAATATCATCTTTACGTCGTGTAAGATGATAATGTGTCGCAAATCTTAAATCGTGCAATACCGGTAACGTGCAACATAATCTCGTGCTAAATGACGTTCTACTGTATATTATTTCTTAATTTCTCATAAAATTGTGTGTAATTTAATGTCAAAAAGTTCTAAAAATATTTTATTTTAATACTTTTGGATGTCTGGAACGGATTAATTTTATTTCCATTATTTCTTATATGGAAAATAGAATCAGAGTTCGACCAAACCGGTGATCGACGGGGCCCCCTGGAATGGATTACCGACGAGAACTGGGGTTGACTGTATTGTAAAATAATACTATTACAGTGGACCCCCGAGTTTCGTAAAAACTTCACTCCTGAAGTCTGCTCAAGCGCTATTACCGAACGAATTTACTCCCTTAAAGAAAAATGTCACGTAGGTTAGTCTATTTCAGACCCCAAAATACACTTCCACAAGCACTTACAATATTATACTTACATAACTGTACGATTTCCGGGGTTTACGAAACTCGGGGGTCCACTGTACTATCAATAAAGGTTATCTACGTATCATATTTATTCAGAATAATATTAGGTACAGCATAAATAATGTAGAAGCATGATAAAGATGCACAAATTAATAAAAACTGATATTATAGGTATTGAAGGGTAGGCGGGGCTATGAGAGAGGGGAGAAGGCGCCAGCAGTCTCTCTCAGCGTCAGTTCTCATGGACCACCATGGCGTGTGAAAGTGAGAGCTCACCTCACTATAAAATATTGTATAATAATATTTATTATTACTATCAATAAGTTATCTACCTATCATATTTATTCCAGAATAATATTAGGTATAACATAAATAATGTAGCAGCATGATAAAGACACCCAAATTCATTCAGTAAGTCAGTCAAGTCATTCAGTAAGTCAGTCATGCCATTCAGTAAGTCAGTCAAGTCATTCAGTAAGTCGTCAGTCATTCAG
>WNWK01046308.1:0-14367 GCA_009830355.1 Cherax destructor | reverse complement strand
AAGGGTACGTGGATGAGGGACAGGTATTCAAGGTACGTGGGATGTGGGGACACCGGTATTCAATGTGGGGGAAATGAAGAGAAAAGATTAACTAGTTCTCCTTCAGTCTCAGTGACCAGAGCAAATTATTAGAGATAAAATCATCTAATAAGAGTAGGGCAGGGGTTTAAAAACAAAATTGCACATTACAAAAGAAAAGGGGGCTTTAATGGAGAGAGATGCAAACTTTTCAAAATACCCCGGGGCCCACGAATAGACAAGGGGAAAACTAAGGGAAATTTTTGGAATGGGGGCCGATGTGCGCAGAAATGTGTTTTCATTGTAAGAATCGTCAGGAGCAGCGTTTAAAACAGTAAATGAGCAAAAACCCGAGATGGAAAAACCCGGGTCTTACGAGTTTGGGTTTGTCGACAAATACATACAGGAGAAAACTAGGAAATCAACATCTGAAGGCACTTTCAGATTTCCCGAATCCTCTGAAATTCCGTTAATATCAGATAACTAGTAATACAGTGGTAGGAAAAAGGGGGGTGCTTTATGGTCACAGAGGAAGCAACTTGACATGAGGTGCGAAGTGTAATATTGATAAGATATTTATGGGTCGATTTTGTGAGTCGTGAATAGTACATGGTTAAAACAGAGCAGGAGAGCCCCAGACTGGAGTAAATGGAACACCCCAGACTGGAGACGGACACCCCAGACTGGAGGGCATGGGAACACCCCGACTGGAGTACGGACACCCAACTGGAGTAGGGACACTCCCAGACTGGAAAAAAATTGGACACTCCCAGACTTGGAAAAGTACGGACACCCCAGACTGGAGTATGGACATGGGGAAAGGGACCCCCAAGGGGGGGTTAAATTTATATACATTTTTTGTTACTATCATCACTGATTTTCTTGAAATTTTTGTATTTATATTGAGAATTTTATAGATTTTAAAAAGAACAAATATTGAGATATCCTTATTTATAGAGAATGTATATTAGTGTATACTTACAAAAAAGTGCAAAAAAGCCCCTTTTTGCGAATATGCTAACAATCCATGAAGGAAAAGTATAATGATGATTATAATAATAACTATGTTTTTTAAAGGGGTGGACCGGTAAGCCAGCAGAAGCCCCGGGTCGGGGTGCCCAAAAACTCCAGCTGGGGGTTTTATATGACCAAGCCCCGCGTGGAAACACTTGTCTGTTTCCTGACAAACTTTACCTAACATAACAGCCCAAAGTGTCATCTAGGTTTTTCAGGCAAGAACAAGTGTAAATATTAAACGTCCTGTTTGACTATTCGCAGTTTATACCTAAATTGACGTCTTTATAAAAAAAAAAAAAAGGACCCTCCTTTAATCATGCAGTGCACATAGTTGCCCCGAAAATTTAGGGAGGGTTTTAAAAAGACCAATGTTGAAGAATGAAACACTTGTGCAACTTTTTGGGAATCTTTACTGAGAAAAGTTTCGTCAGCCAGTGACTTCTTCAGTCTAATACAGAAAAGAACGGTGGAAGATAAGGAGAATGAGGTAGTCCGTACCTCACCCGGGGAGTTGGTGTATTTCAGTCAATCAATCTTGAGAAAAGTACAGTATATTTTGGGGAGAAGTGGCATATCCCCCGCAGAAGGGGAGTAGAAGGGGGGAGGCGGAGTTACAATGGAAAAATTTCCCCCAGTGTAAGAAGGTCATTCGTGTAGGTTAAGTATGCCTTTGGGGTTAGTAAATTTAATTCCCAAAAAATGAGGAGCGTATGTCTTTATCTGGGGTATTATTTTAAAAAAGTTAATCTTCAATTTTTTTTTAAAAAAGTAGACGCGGGGTTTACAGTCTACACGTCACGACTGACCTGGTTTGGGGTTTCTTTAACGGAAGGGGGACGGTCTCATGAGGCTTGATGGGGGTTATTGCATGTTTCCACTTTTTTTTTGCTGCTTTTAATGTTACAGCTGTTTTTTTCTTCATGGTTCTTCTGTTGCCGCCCCCGCTGCTGCTGCTGCTGTTCTGCTGCTACTGCTCCTCCTTTCCTATTGTTCCCCCTTTCGTTGCTCCCCCCCGCTGCTGCATCTATTAATAATGTTGCTGGTGTTGGTGTTATGGGGGTCGAGATGCCCTTTTGGGTGGCCCATTTTCCCCCCCCCCCACCTTTCCCCTTACACCGGCTCCACATATTTTCTTCCTCCCCCCCCCACTACTACTACTAACCATCCCAAACTATCCCTTTTAAAACATATCTCCTGCTATTCTATTGTAATCTAACCGCAGTCCTTGTCACAACCCACTACCCCACACCACAACCCACTACCACTTATCACCACCACAACCCACTCCCCAAAATTTTTCACCACCCCCAACCCACTACCACTTATCACCACCAAAACCCACTACCATTAAAAACCAACACAACCCACTGCCACTCATCACCCCCCACAATGCACTACCACTCATCACCACCACAATGCATTTCCACTCACCCCCCACAATCCCTACCACCACCCCCACAATCCACTACCCCCTCATCACCACAATCCCACCACCATCACCACCAAAAATTAAAAAAACCCCTTTCATCACACCAAAAACCATTATCACCCATAAAAACCCCCAAATTTTCACCAAAAAACTTAAAATTTTCAAAAAAAAACAAAAAAACCAAAACCTTTCCCCCTTTTCCCCCTTACCACCATTTTTTACCCACTTTAAAAAAACCCCCGTCCTCACTCAACAAAACTACAACCCAAAAAAAAACCCTACCCCAACCCACTCCCCAAACCCCACCCATTTTCCATCCCCTGTGAAACCAACCACCCACTCCACCTGCCAAAACCCAATTTTCCCCAAAATTTTCCCTACCAACTACCCCCCTCCCCAACGGGGGGGAAAAAAAATTCCCCCGGAGGGGGAATTCCCCCCCCCGGTGGTTTTCCTCACCCCTTCCCCCTTTTTAAAAGGGGAGAGGACCTTGGCTGCAAAAACTTTAATTCCTGCCGGGGGGGACTTCCAGTTTTGGGGAAAATTTTTGGGACCAAACCCGGAGGCACCCGGGCACCACATGGCTGAAACCCCCCAAAAAAGGCAAGGGGGGTTTAAAAATTTGGGGCCACCGGAAAAACGGGTAAAGGGGTTTTTCACCCCGGGAAGGCACGAAAAAAAAAGGGGATTTTCTTTCAAACCGTTAACATTTAAATCCCCACTCTGGAAAAATAAGAAAAGAATTTTTGCCCAGGTTTGGGGGTAAAAAAATTTTTTAATTTTAAAGGGGTGGAGTTCAGAGCAAAAGGAAAAAAAGAAATGCAAAACCCCATCAAAAAGAGGTGATTTTCAGGGTTTTTTAAAACAAGCCTTTCCGCCTTATATTGGGAGCAAATCCATCGTTCAAAGACACGAGAAGGGAAATTTTGATGTTCTTCAAACCAATGATTTTAAAATTTAAAAAAAATTAAATTTTTTTCCAGGCAAATTTTTGGGGGTTTTTTTGGCCAAAACATAAGAAAACCCCCTTAAAAGTCCATCTTTAAATAGGAATACCCCCTTGGGGGAAAAATTTTTTAAAAAAAAAACCCCAGGGTTTTCCATACAGCCCGTGGGGGTGGCAAAATATGGCCCCTTAAAGGTGGGGTTGGGGTGAAAATTTGGATCTTTCTTTTTAAAAATTGGCAAAATTCCCCATTTAATGTGGAAAACCACATATTTCCCCAAGGATTTTCCTTTAACCGGAAAAAGTTTTCACAGAATAAAAAGGAAAAAATTCAACCCCAAAGATCCACATTTTTGGTCCAAGAGACAAAAGGTTAAAAAGGGTCAACGATCCGGGCCTTTTTAAAAAAACCCAAAAAACAGGGTTTTAAAAAAAAAACCCCAGAATGGGGGCCTTTAATCGATATAATTAAAAGGGGAAAAAATGCAGGGAGGCGTCCCCAAAATCAAAAGAAAAAACATCCCACCCTTTTTTTGGGGGAAAAATTTTCTCCCCCCCCCCACCCATGGAGCAACTTTTTAATTTTTTAAGTCAGCAGAGAAGCAGATTGACTGGCACACGGCTTCAGAATTTTATATTTTTCATTTATATATATACACAGTGTTTAAATGTTTATAGACACAAATTAAGAGAAGAAAACTGTGTATTATGTTGTTTTATATAATATGAAGTAATTTAAACTTTCATATTAATTAACATTTTAACAGTGACTTTGTATGTATATAAACATTGAATATTTTGTGTAATTTTATACAGAAAAATATCATGGGGAAGGACGCCGGGGGGGAGACTGGGTTTATTGAGAAGCAGTTGGGGACATAAACAAACCTTCGTGTTGTTTCGCCCCGGGGGACCTGCACCTCAAGGCCACGCCCTTTAAAGACACGGTTAGGGGTCAGTAGTGCTGACGCAGTTAAACCCCCGCGGGGTTTTTTAAAAACCTAAGTGTGTTAGTCATTATACTAGAAAAAAAGTCGCCTTCCACAAAACCCGCACGTTAAAGACGTTTCTAATTGGAGCAATTAATTTCAGTCTTTTGGGGGTTTTAAACCCCAAAACAAAAAATTTTAGACTATGATCATTGGAAAATTCAATTATTTAATAAACGTCGGGGAAAAATTTTGGGGTACGAGATCTAAAAAAGGGGGAATTCCCCCGTTCCCCAAATGACAGGGGAAGAAATTAAAGATTTTGATTTTTAGTGGCAAAAATTATGGGGAAAACTATCCCGACAAAATTTTTCACAGAGCCCAAACAGCCAGGCCGCAGACACCGGGGTTTCCCCCCTGCCCCCCCTGCCACCCCCTGGTGTTTCCTTTTCCAACTTTCCAAAAATTTTTTGCCTTTTTTTTAAGGTTTTATTTGAAGAGTTCAAGGGGGGGTTTTTTTAGTGAAATTTACACTGACATAGATAAAACTAAGTTCCCAAAATTCCCGATATCTGTGAAAGGTAACCCCCGAACTGATTAAACCCCTTTGGGCAAAGGAAAAATTTTCCCCTTTTGCCTTACGTGCTTAGCAACAATTATCTTGATGCTGACACCCGGGGGGTTGGGGCATGCAGTCTTAAATCGCTTAAACCCCAAACATTGTTTTAGACTTACAGTCATTTAGAATCACATTAGACAATAGTCTCAGTTGGGGTTAAATATGATCAAGGGGAAGGGGTTGGTTTATCAGTGGTATTATACAAGAAAAACCGTCAACACAAACCATTGAACGTTTTAAAAATTTTTTTAAAAACCTACCTTTGGGAAAAAAAGGGTTTTAAACAATAGTCTAAAACGGGCAACAAAAAGATGAGAAATCCACTAACCTGTTGGGGATAATAAACCTTCAACTCAGTAAAAAAAGATTTTCCTTTCCCCCCCCTAAAACCACAAAGGGGAAACCCAAAACTTACGTTGTAAAACAACGGGGGGTAAACAAAAGCAAAATAAACGAAACCCCTGTATTTTGGGTCCCCCCATTGGAAAAATATTGCTTTTTAATACAAAAAGGGGGGGCACGGAAACAAGGGGTCAACAGCTGAAAAGGTATTGGTTTAAAAAACCCCAAAGGGGGGGAAAACCCCTGAAGAAGGTTTTAAAAGAAAAAAATCATACAGCATTATGCCCAAGCACTTTTGCTGAAAACCCGTTTTTACAGATCAGGAAGTCAACAAACAGCAGCATTAAAGGGGGAAAAATTAAATCGACTGCTCCCCCAAAATTTCCCCAGTAGAGTTATCACATAAATTACAAAAAACCAATGGGAACATTTTTTTGATCAAGGATCAAAAGGTTTTTTATAAGACAAAAAGGTTTAAAAAAATGAATAAAAAACCCCCCCCCAAAATACAAAGAAATAGCGGGGTTTTTCCAAAGTTCTGGTAAAAGAAAATGACCAGCCAGATTCACTGTTGGTTTAGGAAACAGGAAAAAAAGAGAAGCTGTGGTAGTCGATGATTTGCCTAAGTCGGGGAGATCCGGGGAAAAGAGAGAAATTTTGGACTGAAGGGGGCCAAGGTCGTAGCCTGCCCCGACATCCGAGGGGAAAAAATTTTGGGCCAATTGATTTAATCATGCTTTTGGGGGAAAATATAGTAAGTAAACATGATGTTCATTTTCTGAAACAGCTGGGGGCCATATAAAAGGGCCAATTCCCCCCTCAAAGGGAAAAAGTAAATTTTCAAAAAAGTACAAAAAATAACTGCAAAACATGTACCACAAAAAAAAATTTCATTACTGGAAGAAATGAATGAACCAGTTGATAAATTGGGGGGTTTGGGGTGGATAGATGTAAATAAACCAAGCCCACAGGAGTCTGGGGACTTAAAACCCTTTTAAAACTGTCAAAAATGAAGATGGACAGTATTGGGTTGGTTACCATGGAAATTAAATCCACCACACCCAAAAAACAATTACGCAGGGTTTTTTTCAAATGAAAGCAAAACATGAGCTGGGGAAAATCCGGGCCCGGCTGTCTATGAAAATATCATACAAGAACAGTTAGACAATTTCATTGGGGGAAAAAGGGCGAAGATATTAAAAAAAGTCATTACCCAACCCCACCACGGAGTCAAAAAATTTGAAACCACCCCTTTTGTGTTGTATACAATTGCAGCACGTAAATAAAGATGAAAAATTTTAAGATTTTGATGAGGGGCCTACTAACTGGGGAAATTTAGACGTTTTGAAATTTTGCAAAAACCAATTCCCCGGCTGATATTTCCAAAGTTTTTTTGGGGTAGGACTACAAGAAATAGATAGAGATTATACTGACTTTTTAAAAAAATCCACATGATCCTCCTGTGAAACTTTTTGTTTCAAGTCAGTATTTTTTGGGGGAACATCCCTCCTTTCCCCCCCCTTTCCAAAACATTTAAGAAATCTGAAAGTCCCTTCAATGAAATTTAAAAAAAGTTTCTTTTGGGAAAAATAAAAAAGAGGGGTTTGGGGAAACCCCTTATACGAGAAGAACAAGGAGAGGGAAAACAAATATGCCTCTGGGGTGTAAACTAATTCAAAAAAATTTAAAGGGGGAATTATCAAAGAAGATTTCTGAAAGAAGAACAAAAAAGCTTGGACTTAATTGGAATACACAAAGACACTTTGAGTCCAAAAAAAGGTAACCAATAAAAAAAACGTACACTAAAAAAACGTAGCCTTTTGAGGGGGTCACAATGTTTTGATCCTCTAGGACTCGTCTCAAAAACCCTAAAGGTAAAAGTTTGGGGAAAATGCATGGAAGCTCAAAAAGGGGTTGATGAGAACTTGCCCTTTTAAATGAGTCAAGAATGGGATGAAATATCCAAGGAGTTTAAAAAAAATTCATCAAATTAAATTTCCAGACAAATAGGGGAAGAGGGAAACATGTAAAACATTGTTTTGATGCGTCAACCCGGGGGTTATGGCGCGTAGCTTAAAAAGTAACGCTGAAGGAAGTACTTTTTTATTTTTAAAAGGGCCCGGGTTTAACCCCTTTAATCAGAACAGTCCTTTTTAAATTAAAAAGAAGGGGCTTTATGTAGGTACAAAATTTGTCTATTTAACAAAGAATTTTTTCATCTCACTATTGAAAAGTGGGGGACAATTTTAAGGAAAATTTTCCAGTGGTTAAGAAATAATAGGAGAAGTTGGTCTATGTACAGAATAGAGTAGCAGAAATAAGAGAGATGCAAAAGACTATGCTTTTCCCGTCTTAAAACAAGAGAATCCAGCGGAAAGTTGTCACGTGGTGTCCCACTCAAGAACTTTGTGGATAATAAATTATTGGCCTAACTGGCCCCTAATGAAAAAAAAATGGCCCCAGCAAAAAAATTACATTATGCCAGAAGAAACAGTTTGCTTGAACACCGCAGAAATAATCTGTTTAAACACTACAGACACAAAAAAAAATTAGGTCAAAAAATCTTTTTGGGAAACTCTTTTAAGATTCCCCTTTTTTAAATTAAAGGGGGAAAAAAAAATTTTTAACCCAAAATTCTGGATAAAGTTAATACAGAAAGATGTTTTTCAAGATTTTCTGGGGAAATCAGGGGAAACCCCCCAAAAAAACCTGATATGATTAATTCTTAGGGGTTTATCTTTTCTCAGGAAAAAAAGATGTCGAGGAAAACTAATTTTTTCCACCTAAGAAACAAAAACCAGTATTGATACCCAAGAATAATTTTAAAAGACTGGGGTTTTTCAGAATTCCCCAGTAACGTGTTACAAAGGTGGGGGTGACAATTTTTTAAAACGAAAGTCCTACTGATACCCCAAGGGGGGGCAAAGGGGAAGAAACAAATTAGGGACTGTATTACTTGTCGTCATTATGATATGGGGTTGGGGGTATCCAGGTCCACCTCCATACCCCCTTTGAAAGAGGGTCATGCACCCATTTATTTCGGGGGATTTTGGAACCCCAAAGTTTTTCTAAAAAATTGGGGAAAATTTCCCATTGGGGGCTCGTTTTTCACCTGGGGGGACTAGAGCAGTACATCAAAAGCCACTGATAGTCTGCTGAAACCTTTTTTCAAATTATTTAGAAGGTTTCAGCCAGGGGGGATGTCCCGGGGGTGATGATATCAGAAATCCAACAAATTTTTTTTTTTCTGGTGCTCCCTTAAAAAGTTTTTGAGCAGCCTGAAGTAAAAAGATGCTGAATCAACGCAATTGTCGTTGGAGTTTTTCCCCAAACCCCATGGACGGGTTTTGAAAGAATGATAGGTTTTTTAAAAAAAGTTGTTTAAGGAAGACTCTTCATCGTCAGAGAATCGATTTGAAGAATTTCGTAAAAATAACGAAATAGAAAATAGAGCCCCAAAAAGACCTTTAACGAGTGTTCCCGATGATCGGGGCAATTTAGAAGTCTAAGTCCCCCATTTACTACATGGGGGCTCAAACCCCTTTTCCCACATGAATGATAAAAAAAACATAGAGGATCCTCCCATTTCGAACCTGAAAAAATCAGACGAAAACCCAAAATTTTAAAAAGGGGTTGAACTTTTGGGGAAAAAAATTTTTGGGGAAAATTATCTAAATTTAAAAACTTTTTAGGGGGGTGGTGGTTAAAAACCCAAAACCGGTAAAAATTTTTATTTTAACAATGATGGCCGAGGTCCCTTTGGGGCCCTTGGAAAACCTATATCCGGGGTGCAAATGGAATCATCAGGACAGTTGATTTTTTTTAGAAAAAGGGTTTTAAAAGGGGCCATAGATAAATTAGTTTTAGAATTAAACAGGTTGAAAAAAAAAAAAAAATTTAAAAGGGTTCTCCAAAAAAACCCACAGACTGAAGTTTTCCCGAAAAGACCAAAGCAGTGAGGGGAAAAGGGAAAAAAACAAAAAGTTGTGAGGGAGTTCATTTTAAATAAATTTTTGCCCCCAGTGTGGAAAAAAATTCCCCCAAAGGAGGGGGTTCCCCCTTTTTCCCTTTGGTAAGGCCCCCCCCCTTTCCACCCTTAGGAAAGGGCCAGAGGGGGGCGTCGGGCCCGCATAAACAATTTAATTCCCCCCGGGGACTGTCCAAAACCAAAAATTTAAACAATGAACCTCGTGGCACCACATGGCTGCACGAAAAAGCAAAAGAAAGAGCGGTCAGTTTAAAATTGGCCACCGCAAAAACGGGTCATACGACTCTATTGGTCATGCGGGGCGAGGGGTAAACAACATAGACATTACCGCCCCCTCCGAAATTTTTAACACTAACGTCGGGAAATAAGATAAGAACTCTGTTCCAGCAAAGAAAAAAAAACAAATTCAGGGGTATTCAGGGTGGCAGCTTCAGACTGCAAAAAAGGGAAACGGGGACAATCCAAAAGAACTCCAAAAAACAAAAAAGGGATTTTCAGCGGCTTTACAACCCGGGCAGCATTTCCCCATATGGGGGGGCCAACACCATGCCCAAAGTTACACGGAAAAAAGGTAAAAATTATGTTCGGTCAAAACAGGGACTGGGGTTTTGTATTCAAAACATTCAAAAAATTTTTCCAGGGGGGGCGGGGTTAAAAAGGGGGGCTTTTTGTCCAAAAAAAGGGAAAAAGGGGCCTTTTCGTCCATCTAAGACTGAAATATGGACATAGCCCTTTTAAAAAAATTATAATTTCCCCCGTGTATTTTTTAAAAACCCTGTGGGGGGGTGTGGCAATATATGATCCCCCAGAAGGTGTTGGTGGCGGCTCCCCCTTGGGTTTTTGAAGTTATTAGCAACCATACATTCCATTTAAAAGTAACCCCACTCCACAAAAAACCCACACTTAAACCCCACCCCTTCCCATTTTCCAAAAAAAAATCCAATGTCACCCACCCACATCTCCCCAAAATTGCTCACTCTTCAAAAATTAATACATATTACATGACCACCCCCCCCCCCCACTTTTCCCCAAACCCCCATGCCCACCCCACAATTCAACCCCTTTTTTTCACGACCCACTCCACGCCCACCCTTCCCACCCCCCATCCCCCACCCCCCCCAAAAGCCCCCCCCCCTCCTTCATGTTAAAAAATCTCCGATTTTTTTTTGGCTTTGAAGAAAAAAATTTAAAGATTTTGAGCATTTTTTTTCCTTTCGGTCCATGGATTAAGGAGGAAAGCATGCGGGGGCCGGGGGAAAAAGAGATAAAGAGAGAGAGAGAGAGAGAGAGAGAGAGAGAGAGAAAAGGAGAGAGAGAGAGAGAGAAGAACTCAGGGTCCAATGTTACCACTTTGGGAGAGGCTTTAAAGGAAGATTTCCGGTATCTTTCTGGACTTTGTGATGGGGGCCGCCCCAACTCAAAAAGGGATAAGTCAGAAAAAACAACAAGAAGCAGGGGTCCAGGGGACAAAGGGGGTTTGGGGGTTCAAGTAGTAGTTTATCGGGGTCCACCAGGGGGTGGTGTGATCATTTTATCGAATTGGGGAAACCAATGGGTTTTTAAGGACTGGGGGGCAGTCGGAATATGAGGGCAAACCCTGCCGCACACTGCAGGAGGCTGGATGCCAAAAAGGGAAAGGGCGTTTCATCCTCCAAAATTTAAAAAAGCTCATTTTTAACCGGGGGCCCCCCGAAAAAATGATGATGTTCAAATTTAAATTTAGTTACAAACCCCCATAAATAATCTGGGCAGATAAACTACGACCCAGATTTAATGAAGCAGAGGAAGAATGTAATTCTTTGTAAATATGTTTCAGAAAGTTTAAAATAAAATTTGTATAAATTTATTTTATTTATAAATTTTATTTATTTCATTATATGTTTTTTTTACATCCAAAACTGGCAAAAATATTAAATTTAGCCATTTTTTTATCAAAAATTCATTCTGAAAGCCACAAAAGCAAAGTTTAAAGGAAATAATGAGCATTTTCTTTTGTTTTGCAATAAAAAGAGTTGGAAAATAACACTTACTTGCAGGAACAAAAATTGTGTTACATAGTGTTACAGTTAGTCAAGAACCAGCTGGACAAGCACTTTGCAAATATAGAATTCAATTACATACATCGTGACCTGGTGGGAAGTGTTCCCACAGCCTTCGGTACCTAATGAGTTTCAGTGACCAAAACAGTATGATGAGAAGCGAGATTTTGCCTTGGATTCTCGCCCTCACTCAACCATACACGAAATCCGCAAGGACTGTCATATACACAAACAGATGGGGCAACCAAACATCAACAGATTCCTAATGTTTGTACAGTGTCTGCTACAGAACGATCCATTCACAGAGAGGCATCAGAGTCAATAAAAGTAATAACGGTGGAAGAAGAGGGCTGTCATAGCCTTAACAGAATTGGTGGAAACCAGGAGCAGAATTATGATACACACAGCTCTCTGACTGGCAGTGGAGTAGTGGTGCAACACGAGCAGTAAGATTCAGACAATACTGATTTGTAAAAAGTGTTTGTAGCCCACGTCTTCCATCCAGTTAGATCTCTCCTGGAAATGTTATGTATTTTTCAACATATGGTATATTATTTGTGTTTGGGTTTTTATGCCTTGAGTTGCTAAGGGTGGGAGAGAGTCTTCTGATTCTTTACCTTTGTCTCATGCACTAAGGTGAATGTTCTACGAGGAGAGGTTAAGGAAATCGACTGACGACACTGGAAGACAGGAGAGATAGGGGATATAATAACGACATAAAATATTGAGAGGTATAGATGTTACAAAATGACACGATATCTATTAGTAATAGACATCTCCAGTGAACACTAGGAAGGATAGCCCTTCTAGCATCCAGCCTGTTACTGGGCTTTTGCAACAAAGTCAGTATCCTGGTCCAGTTATCCAACATATTATATATCTTAAGAGGATTGCAACTGATAGGGTACTAACCAACGAAATATATTTAAAAGGTTTATTATCAAAGCGAGTGTCTAGGGTTGCAAAGTAAAAAAATGTACATATGATCAGGATGTTCATTAAGTTATGAATTATTAGGTTAATTAGGAGGTTAATTAGGAGGTTAGCTCCTACACTGCTCTCATATACAATAATGCTGTGCTGAGAGCACATATATCCAAATGACTCTAAAGTACCATCAGGTACAATGTCAGTAATTACAATAATACAGATATATGCAAATAAGAATATATGTGTGTATGAATGTGCTCCAGGTAACTCTTAAGACTCGACTCAGTGTCCGACTGAACTTCTCATAAGCTAGCTTTTCTAACAAACTGACAATCAGAACAGCTTGATTGACCAGTAAAATGACCACTTCGCAGAACAGCAATATAACAGGCAACAGCAACACAGCGTCAGGAACCAGGAGATAGAAAATCGACCCTAACTGGGGACCATCAATAGATCCTCCAAAACAGTCACACAACTCCCTTTCTACTGAAGCTAGGTTCAGCATAAACAATCCCAAACTGTGACGGTGCACAGATGCCTTGTCGAATTAGGTCAGGAGCTGTAGCTAGAGACCTGAGTTGTCTCAGAGTGTCAATGTGACACACAACCCAGAAAAACGTCGAAAAACACTGTCTAGTCTATTCTCTGTGGACAGAGTTACACAGAGTCCTGAGAAGTATGTTTCGTCTCACCACCGAACACATACTCTACTCAAACAGAGTCTAAATGGCGAGAAAACAAGCAGAGACAGAAGAGAGGTGTTGTCTCAACGATGTCCAGCTGCGTAGTGCTCTCGAGGAAGGAGCAGCAGTCACCCACCTCCGGTGGAATCACGTGACTCCTCCCAGCAACTAGGCGCCGGCAGTACAACAAGCCTAAGTGTCATAATCGGTAGTTTCCCAACTCCAAGGCAGCTACTACAAACATGAGCACAATTTATAATGTTACATCCTACCTAATAAACATAGCTAAGTCAAATAATGTCAAATAAAAGTCCAATAATAATATAAAGCACGATATTAACGATTTAGCTATTATCGAGAATATCAGCAATATAAAATTATAGAAAATGGAAAATATACATTATATACATTGGGGCCCAATTTCTGGGGTCGCAATATAGACAAGGTGGACAGAGACAGGATGTTCCAGAGATGGGACACAGCAACACGGGGTCACAGTTGGAAGTTGAAGACTCAGATGAACCACAGGGATATTAGGAAGCATTTCTTCAGTCACAGAGTTATCAGGAAGTGGAATAGCCTGGGTAGTGATGTAGTGGAGGCAGGATCCATACATAGCTTTAAGAAGAGGTATGAAACAGCTCACGGAGCGGAAAGAGTGACCGGGTAGCGGCCAGTTGAACAGGTGGGGGCCAGAAGCTGTGAATCGACCCCCGCAACCACAACTAGGTGAGTACACACACACTCACACTCACACTCACACTCACACTCACACACACACTCACACAAACACACTCATGACAGCATCTCCACAGCCTTTAAACCCAAGTTTCCAGGTTGGGTCAAATTCTTCGGGTCTTATTCCTTGGGTATTTTCCCCCTCGGGTCGGCCCCTCGGGGGTCTTTCTCTTCCGCCGTATATTGCACTGCTCAAAGGAAGGATCATCACAGACCCAGAGAAAGACTGCGAGCTGACTTTTTCTCCTTTCTGCGTTGCTCATATTCTGAAATTCCTGGTGTATGTTCCTTTCTCAGAGTTTCTGATTCCTGGGCCTTCGTTTCTGGTATCTGGCTCGTGGAACCTAGTTCTAGGTATCTGGTTCAAATTATCTGGTTCCTGGTACATAGTTCTAGGTATATGATCATAATTATCTGGATCCTGGAATCTGGTTCACGGTACCTAGTTCTACGTATCTGGTTCATGGTACCTAGTTCTTGATGTCTGATTCAAATTATCTGCTTCCTGGTATCTGGTTCCAGGTATCTAGATCTCATTTTGCTTCCTGCTATATGTCTTCTTGTATATGGATTCTGTTAGGTGGTTCCTGGTATCTGGTTCCAGGTATCAAGATCTCATTCTGCTTCCTGGTACATGTTTTCTTGTATCTGGATTCTGTTAAAGGGGTTTCCCGGTTTCATTCTGC
>WNWK01046307.1:0-14368 GCA_009830355.1 Cherax destructor | reverse complement strand
CCAGTAGTTGGGACAGACAGGAGCGACCTGCTCTAAACCCATGCTGCCCTGGGTTGTTGATTGATGGGTATCTAGATGAGTGGCGTTTTTGCTTCTTAGAACCCTTTCAAAGATTTTTATGATATGGGATGTTAGCGCCTATTGGTCTGAAGTTCTTTGCCAGTGCTTCACTGCCCCCTTTGTGGAGTGGGGCTATGTCTGTTGTTTTTAGTAACTGCGGGAAGACCCCAGTGTCCATGCTCCTCTCCATAGGAAGTTAAAAGCACGTGATAGGGGCTTCTTGCAGTTCTTGATGAACACGGAGTTCCATGAGTCTGGGCCTGGAGCGGAGTGAATGGGCATGTCATTTATTGCCTTTTCGAAGTCATTTGGCGTCAGGATAATGTCAGATAGGTTTGCGTCTATCAAGTTCTGTGGCACTCTCATAAAAAAAATCATTTAGGTCTTTGACTTTGGTTAGCGGCTCGCTAAAAACTGAGTCATACTGGGACTTAAGTAACTCACTCATTTCCTTGCTGTCATCTGTGTAGGACCCATCCCGTTTAAGTAGGGGCCCAATACTCGATGTTGCTCTCGACTTTGATTTGGCATAAGAAAAGAAATACTTTGGGTTTCTTTCAATTTCATTTATGGCTTTTAGTTCTTCCCGCGTTTCTTGATTCCTGTAAGATTCCTTTAGTTTTAGTTCGTTGTTTGCTATTTCTCTGACCAGTGTCTGGAGTTTACCTGGAGAGAATTCCAGGGGTCAACGCCCCTGCGGCCCGGTCTGTGACCAGGCCTCATGTTGGACCAGAGCCTGATCAACCAGGCTGTTACTGCTGGCCGCACGCAGTCCAACGTACGAACCACAGCCTGGCTGGTCAGGTACCGACTTTAGGTGCCTGTCCAGTGCCTGCTTGAAGACAGCCAGGGGTTTGTTGGTAATCTCCCTGATGTATGCTGGGAAGCAGTTGAACAATCTTGGGCCCCTGACACTTATTGTGTTGTCCCTCAACGTGCTAGTGGCACCCTGCTCTTCACTGGGGATGTTACATCGCCTGCCGAGTCTTTTGCTTTCGTAGGAGTGATTTTCGTGTGCAAGTTTGGTACTAATCCCTCGAGAATTTTCCATGTGTATATAATAATGTATCTCTCCCGCCTGCGTTCTAGAGAGTACAGGTTTAGGAACTTCAAGCGTTCCCAGTAATTGAGGTGGTTTATCGCAGTTATGCGTGCCGTGAAGGTTCTCTGCACATTTTCAAGGTCAGCAATTTCACCCGCCTTGAAAGGTGCAGTTAGTGTGCAGCAATATTCCAGCCTAGATAGAATAAGGATCTGTAAAGTGTCAACATGGGCTTGGCATCCCTGGTTTTGAAGGTTCTCATTATCCATCCTGTCATTTTTCTAGCAGATGCAATTGCTACGGTGTTATGGTCCTTGAAGGTGAAATCCTCTGACATGATCACTCTCAGGTCTTTGACATTAGTTTTTCGCTCTATTGTGTAGTTGTAATTAGTTTTGTACTCCGATGAGATTTTATTTTCTTCACGTTTTCCATATCTGAGTAATTGAAATTTCTCATCATTGAACTTCATATTGTTTTCTGCAGCCCATTTAAAGATTTGGTTTATGTCTGCTTGGAGTCTTGCAGTGTCTTCAACGGTGGACACTGTCATACAGATACGGGTGTCATCTGCAAAGGAAGACACGGCACTGTGGCTTATATCCCTGTCTATGAGGATGAGGAACAGGATGGGAGCGAGTACTGTGCCTAGTGGAACAGAGCTTTTCACAGTAGCTGCCTCAGACTTTACTCTGTTGACTACTACTCTTTGTGTTCTACTTGTTAGGAAATTATAGATCCATCTACCAACTTTTCCTGTTATTCCTTTATCACGCATTTTGTGTGCTATTACACCATGGTCACACTTGTCAAAGGCTTTTGCAAAGTCTGTGTATATAACATCTGCATTCTGTTTGTCTTCTAGAGCATCCAGGACCTTGTCGTAGTGGTCCAGTAGTTGGGACAGACAGGAGCGGCCTGCTCTAAACCCATGCTGCCCTGGGTTGTGCAATTGATGGGTATCAAGATGAGTGGCGATCTTGCTTCTTAGAACCCTTTCAAAAAATTTTATGATATGGGAAGTTAGCGCTATTGGACTGTAGTTCTTTGCTATTGCTTTACTGCCCCCTTTGTGGAGTGGGGCTATGTCTGTTGTTTTTAGTAACTGCGGGACGACCCCAGTGTCTCTCTACATATTGCAGATATACTGGCCTCTTGTAGCCGCTCCGTTATTCTTTGCCTTCGCCTGTATAGAGAGCGCCTTTCTCTTTCTAGTTTATATTTTTTCCTCCTTTTCGTTAAGGGAATTTGTCTTGAGCAAACCTCAAGTGCCACAGAGTTAATTTGTTCTAGACATAGGTTAGGATCTGAGATGCTTAATTAAGCTATCTTCCCAGTTTTTATCATTTAGGACTTGGTTTACTTGGTCCCACTTTATGTTTTTGTTATTGAAGTTGAATTTGGTGAAGGCTCCATTGCGACTGATTACATTTTGTCGATCTTGGGCTCCCCGCATACATGTCTGGACCTCTATTATGTTGTGATCTGAGTATATTGTTTTTGATATGATGACATTTCGTATCAGATCATCATTGTTAGTGAAGATGAGGTCCAGCATATTCTCCAATCTTGTAGGCTCTACTATTTGCTGGTTTAAGGTGAATTTGGTGCAGAGATTTAAAAGCTCGTGTGTGTGCGAGTTTTCATCTGAGCTGCCACCTGGTGTTATCTCTGCTACCACATTATTTGCAATATTCCTCCATTTTAGGTGCCTTAGGTTGAAGTCCCCATGGAGCAAGATATTGGGGGCAGGAGCTGGAAGGTTTTCCAGACAGTGGTCAATTTTCAGAAGCTGTTCCTGGATTTGTTGGGACGTTGCATCCGGAGGCTTGTATACAACCACGATGACCAGGTTTTGATTCTCGATCTTCACTGTTAAAACTTCAACTACATCATTTGAGTCATATAGTAGTTCTGAGCATATAAGTGACTCTGTGATATACAGGCCAACCCCCCCTTTTGCCTGTTCACTCTGTCACATCTGTATAGGTTGTAGCCCGGGATCCATATTTCATTGTCCAAGTGATCCTTTATGTGGGTCTCTGTGAAAACCGCAAACATTGCATTTGACTCTATAAGCAGTCCACGGATGTAATGGTGGTATGGGGTGGGGGTCTTTTTTTCCTGGCACTAATATCTGCTGTTCTGGAGTGGAGTCATTGACTGTGATTCCACTCCAGAAATTATTGCAGTTGGTATACGATTTCTGTCATTTCCTTCCAGCTTTTTTTAATTCCTGGCGCTAAAAAAACCTCTCTCTCTGGAGTGGCTGTGGCTACCCAGGTTTTCCCATGGTCTGGATGTTCTGTGTCGTCTTGTACCCTTTAGGTGGTGTGCCTGGCAATATAGGTTACAACACTGTCTTTCCTGAACTGATGAGTGACACATTTCATGGTGCAAAAGCTTACACAAAGGGAGGTTGCATTTTCCTGTTGTCATATGGGCACGGCATTTTCTGGGGGCTTTAGCACCAGTGTTTACCATCACCCTGGGGGTGTTGTAGCACCAGTGTTTACACTCACCCTGGGAGTAATGTAGCACCAGTGTTTACACTCACCCTGGGGGTGTTGTAGCACCAGTGTTTACCAACACCCTGGGAGATGCTGTAGCACCAGTGTTTACCATCACCCTAGGGGTGTTGTAGCACCAGTGTTTACCATCACCATGGGGGTGTTGAGGCACCAGTGTTTACCATAACCCTTGGAGTGTTGTAGCACCAGTGTTTACAATCACCCTGGGGGTGTTGTAGCAGCAGTGTTTACTTTCACCCTGGGAGTGTTGTAGCACCAGTTATTTCCATCACCCTTGGAGTGCTGTAGCACGAGGGTTTACCATCACCCTGGGAGTGTTGTAGCACCAGAGTTTACCATCACCCTGGGAGTGCTGTAGCACCAGGGTTTACCATCACCCTGGGAGTGTTGTAGCACCAGTGTTTAGACTCACCCTGGGGGTGTTGTAGCACCAGTGTTTACACTCACCCTGGGGGTGTTGTAGCACCAGTGCTTACGATCACCCTGGGAGTGTTGTAGCACCAGGGTTTACCATCACCCTGGGAGTGTTGTAGCACCAGTGTTTACCATCACCCTGGGAGTGCTGTAGCACCAGGGTTTACCATCACCTTGGGAGTGTTGTAGCACCAGTGTTTAGACTCACCCTGGGGGTGTTGTAGCACCAGTGTTTACACTCACCCTGGGGGAGTTGTAGCATCAGTGTTTAACATCACCCTGGGAGTGTTGTAGCACCAGTGTTTACACTCACCCTGGGAGTGTTGTAACACAAATGTTTACACTTACCCTGGGAGTGTTGTAGCACCAGTGTTTACCATCATCCTGGGGGTGTTGTAGCATCAGTGTTTACCATCACCCTGGGAGTGTTGTAGCACCAGTGATTACACTCACCCTGGGAGTGCTGTAGCACCAGTGTTTACCATCACCCTGGGAGTGCTGTAGCACCAGTGTTTACTCTCACCCTGGGAGTGATGTAGCACCAGTGTTTACCAACACCCTGGGAGATGCTGTAGCACCAGTGTTTACCATCACCCTAGGGGTGTTGTAGCACCAGTGTTTGCCATCACCCTGGGGGTGTTGAGGCACCAGTGTTTACCATAACCCTTGGAGTGTTGTAGCACCAGTGTTTACAATCACCCTGGGGGTGTTGTAGCAGCAGTGTTTACTTTCACCCTGGGAGTGTTGTAGCACCAGTGTTTAACCTCACCCTGGGAGTGTTGTAGCACCAGTGATTACCATCACCCTTGGAGTGCTGTAGCACCAGGGTTTACCATCACCCTGGGAGTGTTGTAGCACCAGGGTTTACCATCACCCTGAGAGTGTTGTAGCACCAGTGTTTAGACTCACCCTGGGGGTGTTGTAGCACCAGTGTTTACACTCACCCTGGGGGTGTTGTAGCACCAGTGCTTACCATCACCCTGGGAGTGTTGTAGCACTAGGGTTTACCATCACCCTGGGAGTGTTGTAGCACCAGTGTTTACCATCACCCTGGGAGTGCTGTAGCACCAGTGTTTACCATCACCTTGGGAGTGTTGTAGCACCAGTGTTTAGACTCACCCTGGGGGTGTTGTAGCACCAGTGTTTACACTCACCCTGGGGGTGTTGTAGCATCAGTGTTTACCATCACCCTGGGAGTGTTGTAGCACCAGTGTTTACACTCACCCTGAGAGTGTTGTAACACAAATGTTTACACTTACCCTGGGAGTGTTGTAGCACCAGTGTTTACCATCATCCTGGTAGTGATGTAGCACCAGTGTTTACACTCACCCTGGTGATGTTGCATCACCAGTGTTTACCATCACCCTGGGAATGTTGTAACACCAGTGTTTACCATCACCCTGGGAGTGTTGTATCACAAGTGTTTACACTCACCCTGGGAGTGTTGTAGCACCAGTGTTTACACTCACCCTGGGAGTGTTGTAGCACCAGTGTTTACACTCACCCTGGGAGTGTTGTAGCACCAGTGTTTACACTCACCCTGGGAGTGTTGTAGCACCAGTGTTTACACTAACACTGGGATTGTTGTAACAGGCGGATGTAGAGTCTTCCTCTCCATCATTTTATCCTCTAATTTTTAAGTTTTTATTCCAATAAATTATTTATTTTAGTGCATGACTCTTATACCCAACAAGTGAAAAAGTCCCCCAAATCTTTTATGCTGTATGTCCAGTAGCTGGATCCCTAGCAAACTCAGCTCACACACTGAGGTCCGGAGTTTAAATCTCGTTCTGTACGGTTGGAAAACATTAGGGACGTGTTTCCATAAGACACCTGCTGTCCCTGTTCACCCATCAGCTTAAAAAAATGGGTACCTGGGTGTTAGTGGACTGGTGTGGATCGCATCCTGGGACAAAACTGACTTAATTTGCCGAAATGCTCAGCATAACAAGTGGCTTTCTATATAGTAGTATGTCATTGATGTCAGCTAGGTCTGTATATCATGTTCATGTACTTGTAGTAAATAAAGATATTATTATTATTATTATTATTATTATTATTATTATTATTATACAGTAGGTACGATAACCTCTTCCGTGGCAGATACCCCCCCGGCAACACCAGTGTTTACACTCAGCTCCGGGTTGTTGTTGCAGGTGGATGTATGAGTCTTCCTCCTCATCACTTTATCCGCTAACTAGTAAGTTTTTATTCCAATAAATCATTTATTATATTTAAGCATTGGAAGTTTTAATAAGTAAGACCATCCTGTTTTGTGCTGAGTCAGGCTGAGTTCAGATGTTAATCATTGTGACCTTGACGCTATATATAACGTGATATAGTTAACAGTGATATATTAAAGTGTGTAGTTACAGTGTCCCCAGTAAGCAGTTCCCGTGTACACCAGGGCACTCCACTTGGCCCTCCTCTCTGCACTTGTTTGGCCACTTATCCACTTTGGGGGGAGGGCTGACACGGAAAATATGTTTAAACTATTTTTCTGTAAACTTAACTCATTTAAGTTTACAGAAAAATAGTTTAACATTCTGTCAAAATTTCTGTATAATAATAATAATAATAATAATAATAATAATAATAATAATAATAATAATAATAATATCTTTATTTACTACAAGTACATGTACAAGGTATACAGTCCTAGCTGACATCAATGACACACTACTATATAGAAAGCCCCTTGTTATGTTAAGGGGGCTCGTTGCCGAGGTAAAGAGGCTATCGGTCTGAGGAATTGGGCCTCTTAATCTTCTTCCTCAGACCGAACCTAGTTACCCCCAATCCCCCCTCCCCTATCCCATCTTCTCCGTCCTCCCTTTTTCCCTTTCCTCCTCCTCCTCCTCATCCCTCCCTTTTTCCCTTCCTGTTTTTAACCTGTGGGATTCCCTCCACAGGCATTCTGGTTCCTAGGTAGGGGGAAGGGTACCATGGTCCATCCCATTCCGTTGAGCTTCTTGGCGGCGGTCAGCAGTACATGATCTTCCAGTTTCATATAGAGGTGTTCCATTCACTGACTATTTTGCGGTCATTGCTACCCACCTTCGCACCCGTTGGCAACAACGCTGGTCTGACCTGCTAAATAACAAACTTCATTCTATTAAACCGAGTATAGGTTTCTGGCCTTCTTCTTGTCACCAATGTCGAGGTTGGGAGACTACACTCTCCCGTCTTCGCATCGGCCACACTCGTCTTACTCACGGGTATCTCATGGAGAGGCTCCCTGTCCCTCTCTGTGAGCATTGTCAGGTTCCAGTGTCTGTTCGCCATATTCTGTTGGACTGCCCACTCTATCAACGAACACGCAAAATTTACCTCCAACGGCGTCTTCGCTCTGCGGCCCTTTCTTTACCTTCCCTTCTTGCTGATGGACCCTCCTTTAATCCTAACTCTCTCATTGACTTTTTGACAGCAACTGACTTACTACACAAACTCTGAAGATTATACCTCTAGCACTCCCCTCAGTCCCTTCTACCTCGATCTCTTGCTACTCTCTATCCCTGCACTATCCACTGTCCTGCTGCACTCCATACCCTACTAATCATCCCTCTCCCTCTTACAACCCATTCTCCCTGCATCCTGTCCTACCCTGCTGCGCTGTATGACCCGTGTGGTTTAGCGCTTCTTTTGATAATAATAATAATAATAATAATTGTTATGCTGAGCATTTCCCACAAATTAGGTCAGTTTTGTCCCAGGATGCGACCCACACCAGTCCACTAACACTCAGGTACCCATTTTATTGATGGGTGAACATGGACAGCAGTTGTCTTTAGGAAACATGTAATAATGTTTGGCAGCTGTTCCGGGGATTCGATCTCCGGACCTCAGTATGTGAGTTGAATGTGCTAGCGATCAACAGCACTTTTCAATGCAGGTGAAATTGCTGACCTAGAAAATGTACAGAGAACCTTCACGGCACGCATAACTGCGATAAAACACCTCAATTACTGGGAACGCTTGAAGTTCCTAAACCTGTACTCCCTACAACGCAGGCGGGAGAGATACGTCATTATATACACTTGGAAAATCCTAGAGGGATTAGTACCAAACTTGCACACGAAAATCACTCCCAATGAAAGCAAGACTCCGCAGACGATGCAACATCCCCCAATGAAAAGCAGGGGTGCCACTAGCAAGATAAGAGACAACACAGTAAGTGTCAGGGGGCCCAAGACTGTTCATCTGCCTCCCAGCATACATAAGGGGGATTACCAATAGACCCCTGGCTGTCTTCACGAAGGCACTGGACAGGCACCTAAAGTCAGTGCCTGACCAGCCGGGCTGTGGTTCGTACGTCGGGTTTCGTGCGGGCAGCAGTAACAGCCTGGTTGATCAGGCCCTGATCCACCATGAGGCCTGGTGACAGACAGGCCGCGGGAGCGTTGAGCCCCGAAACCCTCTCCAGGTAATATATTAATTTTAGCATCTGGCGTGATTACAAAGTGTGAGAGAGAGGTCAGCAGTATTCAGTATCAGATGAGTCGCCATGGTGGTAGAAGACAGTCGTTTACGGCACTGAAAATGTTGTGTAATTACGACATCAATACCAATAAATTTTATCTGTGTATCACATTTATTCCAAAATTATATCACACATAAGATAAATAACTTAAACATAATATAGACGGTCAAATTAATAATAATTGGCATCTTTTACAGAGCGGAACTTTTGCCTGGTGGCAAAAGCTCTGCTTCACGCGGCTAGTTGTCCGGGTTCGATTCCCGGCGAAGGGGTGGAAACATCGGACGTGTTTCCATTCACCGGTTGTCTTTGTTCACCCATCAGTAAAATGGGTACCTGGGTTAGTCGACTGGTGTGGGTCGCATCCTGGGACAAAACTGACCTAATTTGCCTGAAATATTTAGCATAACAATCAGCTTTCTATATAGTAGTATGTTATTGATGTCAGCTAGGCCTGTATACCTTGTACATGTACTTGTAGTAAATAAAGATATTATTATTATTATAATTCAGAGTTGTAGGCAGAGGCCGCCGGACCGGGAACTGACAGTAAGCACTAACACTACAGAAAACGGTATGTTCGTCATGGGTAACTCTATAAAATCACGCTTATCGTATGCAAAGACTGAGAAAATCACGATTTTCTCAATAGTATACATATATTTGTTTCAAATTATCAGCTGTGCGAATTTTTCCTCAAATATCTCTGAAGTAGCTTACTGATTTATTTCTTAAAAATATACCATTAATAATAAACGGATTGAAATTATTTTCACAATAAACATGAAACATAGATTGTTTTATAAGATTACCGAAACAAATTTAAAAAATCCCAAACATATTTTTCCATTTGTGTTGGGGTAAAAGGCCAATATTTTCCTAATGTCAATAAAACGTACCAATAGTAATTTTGGAGGGAATGAATATAAGGTATATTAAAGTATTTACAATGATAATATAAATGGACTAGCATTGTTTAATCAGTAGAAAGTGTCCAACCAACTTTTTAACACAGCCACTTTGTAGCACTTGGCAGCTAAATGTCATTTTTAATCATTTTTTTTATTAAACATTTTTTATTTTCATTTGTTTTTTGGTCAATCTTATTGAAACTTCGTCACAGTTGCATTACATAAGCTTCTGAAAGTAGACCAAAAATGTACGAAATCGGACAATAAATAAAGGATCAGACAAAAAATAATCAGGTCTCCCCTTAGGTGCACTATCAAGAGTAGCACTCCACTGTAAACCCGTACGGGTCTTGCAGGAAGGTGATGGCTGTGAGTGTGAAGACTCCCAGGTGTAGCAAGGAGGTCAGTGAGAGGTGGCTGCAGGAGGTCTTGAAGGAGCACCTTGCTGAGAGTCATCCTGGTGGTCACCACGACGTTACTACCTTCACTATCACCCCAGGTTAGTAGTAGTGGTGGTCACCACGTCGTTACTACCTTCACTATCACCCCAGGTTAGTAGTAGTGGTGGTCACCACGACGTTACTACCTTCACTATCACCCCTGGTTAGTAGTAGTGGTGGTCAACACGACGTTACTACCTTCACTATCACCCCTGGTTAGTAGTAGTGGTGGTCACCACGACGTTACTACCTTCACTATCACCCCTGGTTAGTAGTAGTGGTGGTCAACACGACGTTACTACCTTCACTATCACCACTGGTTAGTAGTAGTGGTGGTCAACATGATGTTACTACCTTCACTATCACCCCTGGTTAGTAGTAGTGGTTTTCAACACGATGTTACTACCTTCACTATCACCCCAGGTTAGTAGTAGTGGTGGTCACCACGACGTTACTACCTTCACTATCACCACTGGTTAGTAGTAGTGGTGGTCACCACGACGTTACTACCTTCACTATCACCCAAAGGTTAGTAGTAGTGGTTTTCAACACGATGTTACTACCTTCACTATCACCCCAGGTTAGTAGTAGTGGTGGTCACCACGACGTTACTACCTTCACTATCACCACTGGTTAGTAGTAGTGGTGGTCAACACGACGTTACTACCTTCACTATCACCACTGGTTAGTAGTAGTGGTGGTCAACACGACGTTACTACCTTCACTATCACCACTGGTTAGTAGTAGTGGTGGTCACCACGACGTTACTACCTTCACTATCACCACTGGTTAGTAGTAGTGGTGGTCAACATGACGTTACTACCTTCACTATCACCACTGGTTAGTAGTAGTGGTGGTCAACACGACGTTACTACCTTCACTATCACCTCTGGTTAGTAGTAGTGGTGGTCAACACGACGTTACTACCTTCACTATCACCACTGGTTAGTAGTAGTGGTGGTCAACATGATGTTACTACCTTCACTATCACCCCTGGTTAGTAGTAGTGGTGGTCAACATGATGTTACTACCTTCACTATCACCCCTGGTTAGTAGTAGTGGTGGTCAACATGACGTTACTACCTTCACTATCACCACTGGTTAGTAGTAGTGGTTGTCAACACGACGTTACTACCTTCACTATCACCACTGGTTAGTAGTAGTGGTGGTCAACATGACGTTACTACCTTCACTATCACCACTGGTTAGTAGTAGTGGTGGTCAACACGACGTTACTACCTTCACTATCACCCCTGGTTAGTAGTAGTGGTGGTCAACATGACGTTACTACCTTCACTATCACCCCTGGTTAGTAGTAGTGGTGGTCAACACGACGTTACTACTTCACTATCACCCTGGTTAGTAGTAGGGTGGTCAACACGACGTTACTACCTTCACTATCACCCCTGGTTAGTAGTAGTGGTGGTCAACATGATGTTACTACCTTCACTATCACCCCTGGTTAGTAGTAGTGGTGGTCAACATGATGTTACTACCTTCACTATCACCCCTGGTTAGTAGTAGTGGTGGTCAACATGATGTTACTACATTCACTATCACCCCTGGTTAGTAGTAGTGGTGGTCAACACGACGTTACTACCTTCACTATCACCCCTGGTTAGTAGTAGTGGTGGTCAACATGATGTTACTACCTTCACTATCACCCTGGTATAGTAGTGGTGGTCAACATGAGTTACTACCTTCACTATCACCCCTGGTTAGTAGTAGTGGTGGTCAACATGACGTTACTACCTTCACTATCACCACTGGTTAGTAGTAGTGGTGGTCAACACGACGTTACTACCTTCACTATCACCCCTGGTTAGTAGTAGTGGTGGTCAACACGACGTTACTACCTTCACTATCACCCCTGGTTAGTAGTAGTGGTGGTCAACACGACGTTACTACCTTCACTATCACCCTGGTTAGTAGTAGTGGTGGTCAACACGACGTTACCACCTTCACTATCACCCCTGGTTAGTAGTAGTGGTGGTCAACACGACGTTACTACCTTCACTATCACCACTGGTTAGAACTAGTGGTGGTCAACACGACTTTACTACCTACACTATCACCACTGGTTAGTAGTAATGGTGGTCAACACGACGTTACTACCTACACTATCACCACTGGTTAATAGTAGTGTTGGTCAACATGACGTTACTACCTTCACTATCACCACTGGTTAGTAGTAGTTATGGTCAACACGACGTTACTACCTACACTATCACCACTGGTTAATAGTAGTGTTGGTGAACATGACGTTACTGCAATCGCATCTTCTAGAACCTTCAAAATCAGGGATGCCAAGCCCATGTTGACACTCTTCAGGTCGCTTGTTCTATCTAGGCTGGAATATTGCTGCACACTAACTGCACCTTTCAAGGCGGGTGAAATTGCTGACCTTGAAAATGTACAGAGAACCTTCACGGCACACATAACTGCGATAAACCACCTCAATTACTGGGAACGCTTGAAGTTCCTAAACCTGTACTCTCTAGAACGCAGGCGGGAGAGATACATTATTATATACACTTGGAAAATCCTAGAGGGATTAGTACCAAACTTGCACACGAAAATCACTCCCTACGAAAGCAAAAGACTCGGCAAACGATGCAACATCCTTCCAATGAAAAGAATGAATGCAACTAACACGTTGAGAGACAACGCAATAAGTGTCAGTGGCCCAAGACTGTTCAACTGCCTCCCAGCATACATAAGAGGGATTACCAATAGACCCCTGGCTGTCTTCAAGCAGGCACTGGACAGGCACCTAAAATCGGTACCTGACCTGCCAGGCTGTGGTTCGTACGTTGGACTGCGTGCGGCCAGCAGTAACAGCCTAGTTGATCAGGCCCTTATCCACCATGAGGCTTGGTCACAGACCGGGCTGCGGGGGCGTTGACCCTCGGAACCCTCTCCAGGTAAACACAAGGGTCGTCCATCAATAGTTGTAGTAATAATAGTAGTAAAAGAATAGTAGTAGTCACCTACATAGTAGTCAGTTACATAGTAGTCAGACAATAGTCAGTTACACAGTAGTCAGTTACACAGTAGTCAGTTACACAGTAGTCAGTTACACAGTAGTCAGTTACACAGTAGTCAGTTACACAGTAGTAAGTTACACAGTAGTCAGTTACACAGTAGTAAGTTACACAGTAGTAAGTTATACAGTAGTCAGTTACTCAGTAGTATGTTACTCAGAAGTCAGTAACATAGTTACTCAGTAGTCAGTTACACATTTACACAGTAGTCACCTACCCAGTAGTCACACAGTAGTCACAAAGTAGTCACACAGTAGTCAGTTACATAGTAGTCACACAATAGTCAGTTACACAGTAGTCAGTTACACTGTAGTCAGTTACACAGTAGTCAGTTTCACAGTAGTCAGTTACACAGTAGTCAGTTACACTGTAGTCAGTTGCACAGTAGTCAGTTTCACAGTAGTCAGTTACACAGTAGTCAGTTACACTGTAGTCAGTTACACAGTAGTCAGTTACACTGTAGTCAGTTACACAGTAGTCAGTTACACATTAGTCAGTTACACATTAGTCAGTTTCACAGTAGTCAGTTACACAATAGTCAGTTACACTGTAGTCAGTTACACAGTAGTCAGTTACACTGTAGTCAGTCACACAGTAGTCAGTCACACAGTAGTCACACAGTAGTCAGTCACACAGTAGTCACCCAGTAGTCACACAGTAGTCAGTTACACAGAAGTCAGTTACACAGTAGTCAATTTCACAGTAGTTGCACAGTCACACAGAAGTCAGTTACACAGTAGTCAGTTACACAGTAGTCAGTTACACAGTAGTCAGTTACACAGTCAGTTACACAGTAGTCAGTTACACAGTAGTCATTTATACAGTCAGTTATACAGTAGTCAGTTACACAGTAGTCAGTTACAGAAATAGTTACACAGTAGTCAATTTCACAGTAGTTGCACAGTCACACAGTAGTCACCTAGTAGTCACACAGTAGTCAGTTACATTGTAGTCAGTTACACAGTAGTCAGTCACACAGTAGTCAGTTACACTGTAGTCAGTTATGCAGTAGTTGCACAGTAGTCACATAGTTACACAGTAGTCAGTTACACAATAGTCAGTTATGCAGTAGACAGTTACACAGTAGTCACCTACACAGTAGTCACCTACACAGTAGTCACCTATACAGAAATCACCTATACAGTAGTCACCTACACAGTAGTCACCTATACAGTAGTCACCTGTACAGTAGTCACCTACAGAGTAGTCACCTACACAGTAGTTACCTATACACTAGTCAGTTACACAGTAGTTACACAATCGTCATCTTCACAGTTACACAGTAGTCAGTTACGCAGTAGTTAGTTACACAATCGTCATCTACACAGTAATCAGATACACAGTCACACAGTAGTCATCTGCAAAGTTACACACAACTCAGTTACACAGTAGTCAGTTATACATTAGTCACCTACTTAGAAGACAGTTACACAGTAGTCAGTTACA
>WNWK01046306.1:0-14369 GCA_009830355.1 Cherax destructor | reverse complement strand
GACTGTCACCTAGCTGTGCAGGCGCTGACTGCCACCTAGCTTGTGCAGGCGTTGACTGTCACCTAGCTTGTGCAGGCGTTGACTGTCACCTAGCTTGTGCAGGCGTTGACTGTCACCTAGCTTGTGCAGGCGCTGACTGTCACCTAGCTTGTGCAGGCGTTGACTGTCACCTAGCTTGTGCAGGCGTTGACTGTCACCTAGCTTGTGCAGGCGTTGACTGTCACCTAGCTTGTGCAGGCGTTGACTGTCACCTAGCTTGTGCAGGCGCTGACTGTCACCTAGCTTGTGCAGGCGTTGACTGTCACCTGCTTGTGCAGGCGTTGACTGTCACCTGCTTGTGCAGGCGTTGACTGTCACCTAGCTTGTGCAGGCGTTGACTGTCACCTAGCTTGTGCAGGCGTTGACTGTCACCTAGCTTGTGCAGGCGTTGACTGTCACCTAGCTTGTGCAGGCGCTGAGTAATTCATCATTTTTATCAGACATTTCCTCAAAATATTCTCATCTCTCTAGAACCTCTTGTGCCACAAGGTTCATGGCGTACTGAAATTACACCCACCAAGACAACCATGAACGTTCACCAAGACAACCATGAACGTTCACCAAGACAACCATGAACGTTCACCAAGACAACCATGAACGTTCACCAATACAACCATGAACGTTTACCAAGACAACCATGAACGTTCACCAAAACAACCATGAACGTTTACAAAGACAACCATGAACGTTCACCAAGACAACCATGAACGTTCACCAAGACAACCGTGAACGTTCACCAGGACAACCATGAACGTTCACTAGGACAACCATGAACGTTCACCAAGACAACCATGAACGTTCACCAAGACAACCATGAACGTTCACCAAGACAACCATGAACGTTTACCAAGACAACCATGAACGTTCACCAGGACAACCATGAACGTTCACCAGGACAACCATGAACGTTCACCAAGACAACCATGAACGTTTACCAAGACATCCGGATATCGTTATTCAATGAAAATTTTAGTCATACTTACATCCCCGTATATATATTTATTACTACTATATATATTTTTCAGTTATGTTGCAGAAAAAGCGTATGTCTGAACGTTATATTGTGTGTACATGACTGCCAGATTCTTAATCTAATTGTCAACCTACATGAAATTTTTTATAAATATTATTTTATGTTACTCGTTTGTGATTGCAAAACACACACATCCATAAATGCTCACATACACAAACTTTCGGTAGTGAAAACAATAGTTAGGTACTGGGGAGACTCAGTCACCTGGCAACAAGAAGTGTGGAGGTGGCTGTTACAACCTGGCCAGTACTACTATGTTGTTAATGTCTCAGACACTATGTTGTGATGAACTGTGATGTTGGGATATTAGTCTACAATATACCTATACGTATTGTAGACTAATATACCTATACGTATATACCTATACGTATTGATGTAGGGATATTAGTCTACAATATACCTATTGTAGACTAATAGGTATATAAGTCTACAATACCTATACGTATTGTAGACTAATATACCTATACGTATTGTAGACTAATATACCTATACGTATTGTAGACTAATATACCTATACGTATTGTAGACTAATATACCTATACGTATTGTAGACTAATATACCTATAGTACGTATTGTAGACTAATATACCTATACGTATTGTAGACTAATATACCTATACGTATTGTAGACTAATATACCTATACGTATTGTAGACTAATATACCTATACGTATTGTAGACTAATATACCTATACGTATTGTAGACTAATATACCTATACGTATTGTAGACTAATATACCTATACGTATTGTAGACTAATATCCCTACATCACAGTTCATCACAACATAGTGTCTGAGACATTAACAACACAGTAGTACTGGCCAGGTTGTAACAGCCACCTCCACACTTCTTGTTGCTAGGTGACTGAGTCTCCCCAGTACCTAACTATTGTTTTCAAATATCGCTCTTTTATATATAGTAATGTTAAGGATACAGTGATAGCCTTGTTATGAATAATATGAAACATATAAATGTTACGATAATACATAATATCACTGGTGATGTGAATATCACAATGTTTAACACAATAACACATAAAATTATAGATAAGGAAGTTATACATAGAAACATAAAGAGATCACACTTTTACATGAGTGAAAATACAGAAAAACTCATATTAGAACATAAAAATATATGACATTTAAATAGACGACTAAAATAAACAACAATTGGCTTCACCATGGTGGTCTAGGTAGAGGAGTTCTTCTCTTCTGTCTGGACTATGTTTCCAGCCTACCCGGGCGGGTGTTTCTAGCCTGCCCGGGCGGGTGTTTCTAGCCTGCCCGGGCGGGTGTTTCTAGCCTGCCCGGGCGGGTGTTTCTAGCCTGCCCGGGCGGGTGTTTCTAGCCTGCCCGGGAGGGTGTATTTACTGGGCGCAGATTTCTGTGTGTCCTCCCCAGTAATTACATCTTCTTTTATATACTGATATTTCAACACTTGTGTTGTAATATCATATATGGGCAGTGCTTCATGGTGTTGCCGCATTTGAAGAGTTAAGTTCCTCTCTGAGGAAATGCTGTGTTTGGGGTTCACAGCTCCCAACGTCCCCCTCAAATGCTGTGTTTGGGGTTCACAGCTCTCAACGTCCCCCTCAAATGCTGTGTTTGGGGTTCACAGCTCTCAACGTCCCCCTCAAATGCTGTGTTTGGGGTTCACAGCTCTCAACGTCCCCCTCAAATGTTGAAGCTTAAATCCATTTTTCCCTTTTATTATACTCAATATTTTGCTAAATGAGTGTGAGTGTAGAACACATTTTCACACATTATCAAAGAGTGCAACCACTGACTGATAGAACCGTCGTAAAATGAAAAGTTTGTTCTGAAAAGTTTATTGTAATTTGTACCCTGCATTGCCTTTTTTCCGTACTCATAACAAGAAGCACAACATTACTGACACCTGATGTTGTAGTTAATTATTCAACGATCACTTTTCTGACTCACTTCAAAACACTTAATTAAGTACAAGTCCATTTAGTAATAACTGGTCTTCACAACTTTAACATGTTTCTCTCAGAGTTTATTAAAGGCTGTTATTTACACACACGTATTTGTCTTCACTTACATGTGAGAACAAACATTCTGCCTCGTGAATGTCAACAAGTAAAAGATTCCAAATAGATTTAGTGATTTATTGATTTTGGTGGTAGTTGTGTTGGTGGAGGTAGTTGTGGTGGTGGTGGTTGTAGTTGTGGTTGTGGAGTTAGTGGTGATGGTGGTAGTGGTGGTAGTTGTGGTGGTGGAGAAAGTGGTGATGGTGGTGGTGGTAGTAGTAGCAGTAGAAGTAGTTACTATGGTTACTATGTAACAGCAGAGTTATTTTTTAAGGGGAACCAGTAATAATACTTTACTTCAGTAATTAAAGATAACTGAAGTCATTTTCGTCTTTAAGACGAATAAAGACAGCTTCGTCATGTCTGAAATATTAACACGAGTTCTCCTCAGAACATTTGACTCCACATAGCAAGCAACTGTTACCTCTGCTACTACTACAACTACTATTACTACTACAACTACCACTGATACTACTACTACTACTTGACATTAAGAAATATAGCTTCCTTCCTATTCCTTATTGGAACCTGATTACCTTCTGTTCCTCAGGTGTTGTATGTGGACTGATGTGTTCCAGTGGACGCAAGATCCCAGGTGTGCCTCTTATCCCATAACCTTAGTATAGTGGCTCTCAGTATCCCAGGTGTGCCTCGTATCCCATAACCTTAGTATAGTGGCTCTCAGTATCCCAGGTGTGCCTCGTATCCCATAACCTTAGTATAGTGGCTCTCAGTATCCCAGGTGTGCCTCGTATCCCATAACCTTAGTATACTGGCTCTCAGTATCCCAGGTGTGCATCGTATCCCATAACCTTAGTATAGTGGCTCTCAGTATCCCAGGTGTGCCTCGTATCCCATAACCTTAGTATAGTGGCTCTCAGTATCCCAGGTGTGCCTCGTATCCCATAACCTTAGTATAGTGGCTCTCAGTATCCCAGGTGTGCCTCGTATCCCATAACCTTAGTATAGTGGTTCTCAGTATCCCATGTGTGCCTCGTATCCCATAACCTTAGTATAGTGGCTCTCAGTATCCCAGGTGTGCCTCGTATCCCATAACCTTAGTATACTGGCTCCCAGTATCCCAGGTGTGCCTCGTATCCCATAACCTTAGTATAGTGGCTCTCAGTATCCCAGATGTGCCTCGTATCCCATAACCTTAGTATAGTGGCTCTCAGTATCCCAGGTGTGCCTCGTATCCCATAACCTTAGTATACTGGCTCCAGTATCCCAGGTGTGCCTGTATCCCATAACCTTAGTATACTGGCTCTCAGTATCCCAGGTGTGCCTCGTATCCCATAAACTTAGTATACTGGCTCTCAGTATCCCAGGTGTGCCTAGTATCCCATAACCTTAGTATACTGGCCTCAGTATCCCAGGTGTGCCTCGTATCCCATAACCTTAGTATACTGGCTCTCAGTATCCCAGGTGTGCCTCGTATCCCATAAACTTAGTATACTGGCTCTCAGTATCCCAGGTGTGCCTAGTATCCCATAACCTTAGTATACTGGCTCTCAGTATCCCAGGTGTGCCTCGTATCCCATAACCTTAGTATACTGGCTCTCAGTATCCCAGGTGTGCCTCGTATCCCATAACTTTAGTATACTGACTCTCAGTATCCCAGGTGTGCCTCGTATCCCATAACCTTAGTATACTGGCTCTCAGTATCCCAGGTGTGCCTAGTATCCCATAACCTTAGTATACTGGATCACAGTATCCCAGGTGTGCCTCGTATCCCATAACTTTAGTATACTGACTCTCAGTATCCCAGGTGTGCCTCGTATCCCATAACCTTAGTATACTGGCTCTCAGTATCCCAGGTGTGCCTCGTATCCCATAAACTTAGTATACTGGCTCTCAGTATCCCAGGTGTGCCTCGTATCCCATAAACTTAGTATACTGGCTCTCAGTATCCCAGGTGTGCCTCGTATCCCATAAACTTAGTATACTGGCTCTCATTATCCCAGGTGTGCCTATTATCCCATAACCTTAGTATACTGGCTCTCAGTATCCCAGGTGTGCCTCGTATCCCATAACCTTAGTATACTGGCTCTCAGTATCCCAGGTGTGCCTAGTATCCCATAACCTTAGTATACTGGCTCTCAGTATCCCAGGTGTGCCTCGTATCCCATAACCTTAGTATACTGGCTCTCAGTATCCCAGGTGTGCCTCGTATCCCATAACCTTAGTATACTGGCTCTCAGTATCCCAGGTGTGCCTAGTATCCCATAACCTTAGTATACTGGCTCTCAGTATCCCAGGTGTGCCTCGTATCCCATAACCTTAGTATACTGGCTCTCAGTATCCCAGGTGTGCCTAGTATCCCATAACCTTAGTATACTGGCTCTCAGTATCCCAGGTGTGCCTCGTATCCCATAACCTTAGTATACTGGCTCTCAGTATCCCAGGTGTGCCTCGTATCCCATAACCTTAGTATACTGGCTCTCAGTATCCCAGGTGTGCCTAGTATCCCATAACCTTAGTATACTGGCTCTCAGTATCCCAGGTGTGCCTCGTATCCCATAACCTTAGTATACTGGCTCTCAGTATCCCAGGTGTGCCTAGTATCCCATAACCTTAGTATACTGGCTCTCAGTATCCCAGGTGTGCCTCGTATCCCATAACCTTAGTATAGTGGCTCTCAGTATCCCAGGTGTGCCTAGTATCCCATAACCTTAGTATACCGGCTCTCAGTATCCCAGGTGTGCCTCGTATCCCATAACCTTAGTATAGTGGCTCTCAGTATCCCAGGTGTGCCTCGTATCCCATAACCTTAGTATAGTGGCTCTCAGTATCCCAGGTGTGCCTCGTATCCCATAAACTTAGTATACTGGCTCTCAGTATCCCAGGTGTGCCTAGTATCCCATAACCTTAGTATACTGGCTCTCAGTATCCCAGGTGTGCCTAGTATCCCATAACCTCAGTATACTGCGCCTCAGTGTGCGTAAGAGCCATGATCAAGGTAGAAATACAATGTGAATGTAAAACAAATATTAACACTTAATATAAAAATACAAAGTTAATTGATCTGTTATAGTAATATCATAGAAAATATAATGCAGTAGGAGAGGTGAAATGTTCGAACAGTTTCAGGGAGAGTCATATTTTTGTCAAGTAAGCATTATAATAGTAAATATTAGTATACATTAATAAGGATTAGTGAGAAATGTTTCTATAATCTCCAAAAGAGTAGCGTAGCCTAGCGTGATAAAGCGACCCCCCCCTCCCTTTGTTCTCAAAAAACGACAAGCTAGTAAACGAGCACACACACACACACACGTGTACACCAGTAAGTATTATAGTATTAAATATTAGTATATGTATATGTGGAATAGGGTGTGAAATATTTCTATCATAATCAAAAGAGTAGTGTGGTCTAGCGTGTTAAAGTGACCCCTCCCCTTTTTTCAAAGACTGAGACGCGCGCGCGCACACACACACACGCACACACACACACACACACACACACACACACACACACACACACACACACACACACACACGCCCCGATGGCATGGTGGCTAGCGCTCTTGCTTCACGCACGGAGGGCCCGGTTTCACCAAATTTCGATGTTTCACACACACACACACACACATACACATACATACAACAGGCCTAGTGTCTAATCGACATGTGCCTGGGACAAAATGGTAAGTAACACGCACACACACACAGGGGGAGACACGTCCCAGGTGACAAATTTTCGGAGAATCGGGTGGTACACAAGGGGAAGAAATCGGCCCCTCAAAGTAATCTTCACTGCAGAATCAGCTCGTACCATGATCCTACAAGGGAAAGCACTGCTGAGGGTGACTCAGGAGTACCAGGATGTATACCTAGATCGGGACAGAACGCAGGAAGAACGGGAGGCCCAAAAGAAGAGGATAAGAAAGCGAAGAGAGGAAAGAGAGGAGACAGTGAGGTACAGAGGGCACCAGGCCCAAGCAGAAGGACAAGCACACCCACCAGAAGCAATCACGTAGGGCCTCAACACACAGCAACCCAACGGCAACCATATAATTTAACATCACACACACACATTTCCCCTGCCCCCACCCAAGCAACCCAAAACCCACCATCACAACTAGCCCACCCCATCACATACCCCACCACCAACGGCCCACACTCCAACCATACAACCCCCACTCACCCATGCAACAACCCCCTATGGGAACCCTGCCCACAACCCCCTCCAACCCACCAAGATCCCCCAGGGCCACAGTATTGGAAACGAGGTTGAAGGTTTGGTACACAAATGCGGATGGAATCACGAATAAGTATGAAGAATGGAATGAAAGAACAGGTGAAATGTCCCCAGACATCATAGCAGTCACAGAAACTAGACTAAATGAGACAATAACAGACGCAATCTTCCCACAGGGATATCAGATCCTGAGGAAAGATAGAAGGAGCAGAGGGCGAGGAGGGGTCGCCCTGCTCGTAAGGAACCATTGGAGATTCGAGGAAATGGAAGGAATAGAGGTGTGTAGAGATAGGGACTTTATAGTAGGTACCATCCAGTCTGGGGAGCACAAGATAGTCACTGCAGTGATGTATAACCAACCACAGAACTGCAGGAGGCCAGGAGAGGAGTATGACGAGAACAACAAGCAATGGTGGACACCCTGGCGGAGGTGGCAAGAAAAGCACACATGAGCAGAGCGAAGTTACTGGTCATGGGCGATTTCAACCACAGGGAGATCGACTGGGAGAATCAAGAACCACGTGGGGGTTCGGAAACTTGGAGAGCCAAGATGATGGACGTGGTACTGGAAAACCTGACGCACCAACATCAGTGTGAATACAGGTCCAGCAAGGCTGGACCTTGTATTCACACTGAATAGCTCAGATATCGAGAACATAACACACGAGAGCCCCCTGTGAGCCAGCGACCATATGGTGCTGAGGTTTGAGTACATTGTAGAGCTACAGGTGGAGAGGGAAAGCGGTGCTGAAAGAGACATACCAGACTTTAAAAGAGGGGATTACACGGGGATGAGGAATTTCCTGAAGGAGGTTCTGTGGGAAAAGAAAATGGAAGGACAGTCAGTAAATGAAATGATGGAATACGTAGCGACAAAGTGCAAAGAGGCAGAGGAACGGTTTATACCCAAAGGAAAAAGATTAAATGGGAAGACCAGAAAGAGCCCCTGGTTTACCCAAAGGTGCAGGGAGGCGAAGACTCGGAGTGTCAGAGAATGGAAAAGGTACAGAAGGCAAAGAACCCAGGTAAACAAGGAGATTAGTCGAAGAGATAGAAACGAGTATGCACAGGTATGGAGGGAGGCCCAGAAACAGTACGAAAATGACATAGCATCGAAAGTCAAGTCTGACCCAAAACTGATGTACATTCACATCAGAAGGAAGACAACAGTCAAGGACCAGGTGATAAGGCTGAGGAGAGAAGATGGCGAACTCACAAGTAATGATCAAGAGGTATGTGAGGAGCTCAACTCAAGGTTTAGGGAAGTATTCACAGTGAAGGCAGGAAGGCAGCTGGGTAGACAGGACGGGGTGTGTCACCAACAAGGGATGTATCAAGTGCTGGAGGGCATACACACAACTGAGGGGGAGGTGAAGCAGTTACTCAGTGACCTTGATACCTCAAAGGCGATGGGCCCGGACAATATCTCCCCGTGGGTCCTTCGGGAAGCAGTTGAGGTTCTGAGTGTGCCACTTACCATAATATTCAACACATCCCTTGAAACTGGGTAGCTACCTGAGATATGGAAAAAGGCCAACGTAGTCCCCATCTTTAAAAAAGGAGACAGAAAGGAGGCACTAAACTATAGACCGGTGTCACTTACGTGTATAGTGTGCAAAGTCTTGGAAAAAATCATCAGGAAAAGAATGGTGGAGCATCTGGAGCAGAACAGGATAATCAACGCCAGACAGCATGGATTCAGGGAAGGCAAATCCTGTGTAACAAACCTCCTGGAGTTCTATGATAAAGTAACAGAGGTAAGGCAAGAGAGAGAAGGGTGGGTTGACTGCATTTCCCTGGACTGCAGGAACGCCTTCGACACAGTTCCTCATATGAGATTAGTAAAGAAGTTGGAAGACCAAGCGGGTATAACAGGAAGAGCACTGGAATGGATCTGTGAATACCTCACAGGGAGGCAACAACGGGTATCACAATGGGCGCCTGTGACGAGCGGTGTACCGCAGGGGTCAGTCCTAGGGCCAGTACTATTCTTGGTATATGTGAATGACATGACGGACGGGATAGACTCAGAAGTGTCTCTGTTCGCAGATGATGTGAAATTAATGAGGAGAATTGCATCGGATGAAGACCAAGCAGGACTTCAAAGAGACCTGGACAAGCAGGACATCTGGTCTAGCAACTGGCTTCCTGAATTTAACCCCACCAAATGCAAAGTCATGAAGTTCGGAGAACGGCAAAGAAGACCGCTGACAGAGTACAGGCTAGGTGGACAAAGGCTACAAATCTCACCAAAGGAGAAAGACCTTGGGGTGAGTATAACGCCAAGCACGTCTCCGGAAACACACATCAACCAGATAACCGAGGCAGCAAATGGGCGACTGGCAAACCTAACATTAGCGTTCCGTTACCTTAACAAGGAATCGTTCAAGACACTGTACACCGTGTACGTCAGGCCCATACTAGAGTATGCAGCACCAGTCTGGAACCCACACCTGGTTAAGCATGTCAAGAAATTAGAGAAAGTGCAAAGGTTTGCGACAAGGCTAGTTCCACAACTCAGGGGACTGCCCTATGAAGAAAGGTTGAGGGAAATAGGGTTAACAACACTGGAGGAAAGAAGGGTTAGAGGAGACATGATAACGACATACAAAATACTGCGGGAAATTGACAAGGTAGATAGTGACAGGATGTTCCAGAGAGGGAACACAGACACAAGGGGACACAACTGGAAGCTGAAGACTCAGATGAGTCAAAGGGATGTTAGGAAGCACTTCTTCAGCCATAGAGTAGTTAGGAAGTGGAATAGTCTAGAGAACGATATAGTGGAGGCGGGAACCATACATAGTTTTAAGACAAAGTATGATAAAGCTCATGGAGCAGGGAGAGCAGAGACCCAGTAGCGGACAGCGAAGAGGCAGGGCCAGGAGCTGAGTCTCGACCCCTGCAACCACAATTAGGTGAGTACAATTAGGTGAGTACACACACACACACACACACACACACACACACATACACTCATAATCACATATTCACATACTCAGACAAACCTAACCTAACATATTAGATCATAAATCCCTTCCCTCCACCACACACCTATTTTTTACACAAAGCTGAAGGAGCTAGAGCATCCTAACAGGATAAAAAATGGGATCTCAAAAGGGAGGACGTAAAGGCAAGGGAACTGAGGATGGTTGGTCTGAAAAGGAAGAATGGGTAGAACGGCTAAAGAACAAAATGGATAAAGAATGGGAAAAAAAGGATAAATGAACTTTACAATAACATATTAGAGAAGATATCTGCAGAGAGCAAAAAGTGGGAATCACGAGCTGTAGTAGCTGAGGCAAAGATACAAAGACTGGAGGAAGAAATGGATGTGCTGAAGCAAGATATAAAGATGAGGTCCGAAAGGAGTAAGGTGACTGAAATGGGAACATCAGTAGGCAGGGAGGGGACTGAATTAGGGGATGGAGCTAAGTCTTTAGCAGACGTACTATCAGGTCATTAGAGTGTCCAGGAGATGATAAGGGAAACAACAAAGGAGATGCTTAAATCAGATCCAGAGATATTGAGAGAAAAGAAATGGGAAGAAGAGAGGGAGAGGTCAATAATTATTCATGGGCTTCAGGAGGCTGAAGGGAAGACCTATGATGAAAGAAAGCATTGGGAGGAAACAGAGATTAAGAGCATCATTGCAATAACAGGAGAGAAGGACATGTCTCAGGTAGAAAATTTTCACAGACTTGGGGAGGTATTCAAGGGAAAAAAATCGACCAATCAAATTGACATTCAAGACGGAAGTGGTAAGGAACAGGATACTACAACAGAAGCTACTGTTAAAATACTCAGGAATATCAACAAGTGTACCTCAATCGAGACAAAACACGAAAAGAAAGGGAACAACTGAAAGTGAGAGCAAGACGAAATCAGTGGAAGGAAAGTGAGACAGGACAGGCAACAACAGACAGGAAAGAACAGCCTCTGGGGGAACATCAAACACATATGCTTTTAGAAACCCCTCAACCCCTGTCACCACATATCAACCAAACACAATAACCACAAACAAACCACACATCATAGCCCCCACCCCCCTAAGCACTAATTTCACAATCACAGCAGCTTCCCATAATCTACCCTGCCTCCCACCTCCCCAGCCTGCACCTTCCTCTCCCATCTCCCAAAATACAGTAATGGAAGGGAAGCTAAAGGTATGGTACACCAATGCAGATGGAATAACAAATAAGAGTGAAGAGTGGCAATAACGAATCACTGCTGCATCACCTCACATCAAAGCACTAACAGAGACAAAACTTAAAGGGATGATAACAGATGCAATCTTTCCACCTGGATATCAGATCCTAAGGAAAGACAGAGAGAACAGAGGAGGGGAAAGAGTAGCGCTGCTCATAAAAAAACAGTGGAGTTTTGAGGAAGTTGGAGGAATGGACAGAAGGGAAACAGAAGACTTCATTGCTGGAACACTTCAGACTGGGGGTCCAAAGGTGATGATAGCAGTGATGTATAACCCACCACTGAACAGCAGGTGGGCAAGACAAGAGTATGATGTGCACAATAGGGCAATGGTGGTTACACTAGCTGAAATGGCCAGGAGGGCTCATATGGGTAGGACAAAATTACTCATAATGGGGGATTTCAATCTTAAAGAGATTGACTGGGAAAATCTAGAGCCACATGGGGGTCCAGAAACATGGAGGGCTAAGATGTTGGAGACTGTATTGGAGAACTTCATGCACCAGCGAGAGAGGAGAGGATGTTGCAGCGAGGCTGGATCTCATATTCACCTTGAATAGCTCAGACATAGGGGATATCACACATGAAAGACCTCTTGGCGCTAGTGATCATCATGTACTGAGTTTTGAATACCTTGTAGAGTTACAAATGGAGAATGCAACAGTGCGGGAACAATGAGAGAAGCTGAACTTCAGAAAAGGGGACTACATAGGAATGAGAAGTTTCTTGCATGAAGTGCAGTGGGAAAGAGAACTAGAGGGAAAGACAGTAAATGAAATGATGGAACTAGTGACCACTAAGTGCAGGGAAGCAGAGGAGAAGTTCATACCAAAGGGTAACAGAAAAAAATAGTAAGACCAGAGTGAGCCCATGGTTTAACTGGAGGTGTAAAGAGGCTAAAGCCAAGTGTGCTAGAGCATGGAAAAGGTATAGAAGGCAAAGGACTCAAGAAAACAAGGAGTTGAGTAGAAGAACCAGAAACGAATATGCTGGGATAAGGAGAGAGGCCCAGAGGCAATACGAGAACGACATAGCATCAAAAGCCAAATCTGAACCAAAGTTGTTATACAGTCATATTAGGAGAAAAACAACAGTCAAGGACCAGGTAATCAGGCTGAGGAAAGAAGGAGGGGAGCTCACAAAGAATGACCAGGAAGTATGTGATGAACTAAACACAAGATTTAGAGAAGTATTTACGGTAGAGACAGGATGCTTCCAGAAAATCGGGGAGGTAGGGTGTACCAGCAGGTGCTGGACTCAATACACATAACCAAGGTAGAGGTGATGAAACTGCTAGGTGAACTAGATACATCAAAGGCGGTGGGCCCAGATAACATATCTCCTTGGATACTGAGAGAAGGAGCAGAGGCACTGTGTGTGCCGCTACCAACAATCTTCAGTAAATCTATCGAAACTGGACAATTGCCTGAGGCGTGGAAGACAGCAAATGTAGCGTTAAACTATCGACCAGTGTCTCTGACTTGTATAGTATGTAAAGTAATGGAAAAGATCATCAGGAGAAGAGTTGTGGAACATATTGAAAAGATTGGGCTCATACATGACAATCAGCACGGCTTCAGAGATGGGAAATCCTGTGTCACAAATCTACTTGAGTTCTACGATAAGGTAACAGAAGTAAGACAGGAGAGAGAGGGATGGGTAGATTGCATCTTTTTGGACTGTAAGAAGGCTTTTGACACAGTACCACACAAGAGACTGGTGCAAAAATTAGAGGAGCAGGCAGGAATAATAGGGGAAGTACTGCAATGGATCAGGGAATACCTAACAGGAAGGAAACAACGAGTGTTGGTACGTGATGAAGTGTCAGAGTGGGCGCATGTGTCGAGTGGGGTTCCACAAGGGTCAGTCCTAGGTCCGGTGCTGTTTCTTATTTATGTGAATGACATGATGGAAGGAATAGATTCAGAAGTGTCACTGTTCGCTGATGATGTGAAACTGATGAGGAGAATACAAGCGGACGAGGATCAATTAAGATTACAAGGGGATCTGGACAGACTACAAGTCTGGTCAAACAAATGGCTCCTAGAGTTTAACCCCAGTAAGTGTAAGGTCATGAAGATTGGGGAAGGACACAGAAGACCGCAGACGGCATACATGTTAGGGAATCAAAGGTTGCAAACGTCACTTAAAGAAAAGGATCTTGGAGTAAGCATTATAACGAACATGTCTCCTGAGGCACACATCAATCAAATAACTGCTGCAGCATATGGGCGATTGGTAAACCTGAAATTAGCGTTTAGACATCTGAGTAAGGAGTCATTCATGACATTGTACACCGTGTATGTCAGGCCAATACTGGAGTATGCAGCACCAGTATGGAACCCTCACCTAGTCAAACACATCAAGAAATTGGAGAAAGTGCAAAAATTTGCAACACGTTTAGTCCCGGAACTGAGAGGTATGTCTTATGAGGAGAGGTTAAGGGAACTCAACCTGATGACACTAGAGGACAGGAGGGACAGGGGGGACATGATAGCAACGCATAAAATACTAAGAGGAATTGACAAGGTGGACAGGGCTCGAATGTTTCAGAGATGGGATACAGGAACAAGGGGCCACAATTGGAAGATGAAAACCCTGATGAGTCATAGGGATGTTAGGAAGTATTTCTTTAGCCTTAGAGTTGTAAAGAAGTGGAATAATCTGGAGAGGGAAATAGTGGAAGCAAGTTCCATACATAGCTTTAAGAAGAGGTATGATAAAGCTTATGGAGCAGGGAGAGACTGAATTAGTATCGACCAGTGAGGAGGCTTGGCCAGGAGCTATGACTCGACCCCTGCAACCACATATAGGTGAGTACATATAGGTGAGTACA